>ONZH01004835.1:0-20691 GCA_900303285.1 Rhinella marina | reverse complement strand
CAGCCTTCTATATACCTCACAGTCTATAGATTCCGTATTGATCTGTAGATTCCAGTTGTGATATACAAATACTGCATGCTATTTCTTGATAGATCTGAAGATAATTTTACCTAGATATCAATATATCTATATTGGCCCAGTGCATTTTAGTGCTCTCTGTAATACACGGTGCTGCGACAAGGGATATATTTCATCAGCCTTCTATATACCTCACAGTCTATAAATTCCGTATTGAATCTTTTACAATTATAATAATATAATACTGCTTACTGTGCACATGAAGAACCCCAGGGTCAGGGGGGAGAGGGGAAGAGCTGGGAGAGGTGGAAGAGGTGGTCGTGGAGGAGAGGTGGGAATCGTGGTGGTGCTGTGGTCAGCGGTGAATGACCGTGGTGTGCGTGGTGACACAGTGCCGGCTGCTGTGGGTACAGTGGGGAAACACGTAAGGTCAGGGTGCCTGGTCGACTCCAGAAGTTGGTAGGGCAAGCGTCCTACAACTCTGACAGACCCCAAACAACAACAGGAGGTGGTTCAGTGGATTGCAGAGAGCACGTCCAGCCACGTTTCGTCTCCCCCTCATCCAGCCAGTCGACTTCTCTGAGCCAGGATGTCTGTCCTCCAACTTGCCCTCCTTCTCCCCAGCCAGAACCCTCTAGGGGTATGTCCCACGGACAAAATTTATCCATGGAACTCTTCAGCCACCACTTCCCTGATGTGCCAGTGGACGAGCTGCTATGCCCTGATTCTCAGGACCTTTTGCTGTCTCCGGGTTATGAGAGTGGGGAGTTAGCAGTGGCGTCTGAGGAGCTGGTGGAAGATGACGACGAGACACTGTTGTCGGAGGTAGTTGTCAGGGACGTCACTGTGGAGTCTGAGGAAGACCTGGGGGATGATGAGGGGACAGATCCTACTTGGGTGGATGAGGCAACTGGAGGCAGTGGTTCAGACTGTGAGGTGACATCAGCACCACAAGCTGTTGAGAGAGCCAGAGGGCTGCGACGAGGGAGAAGCCAGGGCCAAGTCACTACTTCCCCAAGTGCTCCTAGAGGTCACGCTCCAGCCTATACTATGCGCCACTCCTTAGTTTGGGAGTACTTTAAGGATGATGAGGCCGATCCTCGTTTGGCGGTGTGCAAGCTGTGCCACACGTCAATGAGCAGGGGTTCAAAATGCAACAACCTGACCACTAGTAGCCTGTGCAAACATTTGGAGAGAAAACACCCCACCAAATGGTTTGCACTTCTGCTAGCTGGTGACGTTGACACAGTTGGTCCAGCAACTGTGTCTCGTCCAAGCCAGGACGTTTCAGCCTCCAGCCCCGAAAGGACCCCTCCAGCTCCATCTCCCTCCCTCTCCTCCACTCATGTGTCCCAGTGCGGGCATTCAACTGTCTCTACCGCAGACATTTGAACGCAAGCGCAAGTACGCAGCCACCCACCCCCATGCGCAAGCTCTAAATGTGCACATCGCCAAGCTGATTAGTTTGGAAATGTTGCCGTACAGGCTTGTGGAGACAGAATCCTTCCGCAACCTTATGGAGGTTACTCTGTCCCCAGCCGACACTATTTTGCCTGATGTGCCGTCCCTGCCCTGCACCGGCGTGTGTCTGAGAACATCGCCCACGCTCTCAAAAATGCGGTTTGTGGTAAAGTCCACATGACCACAGATACGTGGACGAGTACCGGTGGCCAGGGACATTACATCTCCCTCATGGCACATTGGGTCAATCTGGTGGAGGCTGGGTCAGAGACCGATCGTGGGGCTGCACATGTGCTACCCACACCACGAATTGCGGGACATAGTTCCGTCTGTGTGTCTCCGGCACATTATGCCTCCACCTCCTCCTCCACCTCCTCCTCCTCCAAAGTGGCAGTGATGCCCCAATCGTCAAGTCTCATTTCCTCGATGGCCAGCAGTTTCATCACTGTGGTAGGGAAGCGGCAGCAGGCAGTCCTGAAACTGCTGAGCCTGGGGGATAAGAGCACACGGCTGAAGAGCTCTTACAGGGCATCAGGGGGCAGACCAATGTGTGGCTGGTGCCGCTGAACCTTCAGCCAGGAATGGTGGTCTGCCGATAATGGGCGTAACCTGGTGGCGGCTCTGCATCTTGGTGGGCTGACTCACGTGCCATGCATGGCCCACGTGCTCAACTTGGTGGTCCAGCGGTTCCTCAAGACCTACCCCCAGTTGAGTGAGTTGCTCACCAAGGTGCGGAGCATATGCGCCCATTTTCGCAAGTCCACCACCAATGCCGCGACCCTCAGGACTGTGCAAGGGCGGCTACAACTCCCTGTTCACCGGCTGCTGTGTGACGTTCCTACGCATTGGAATTCGATGTTACACATGCTAGCCAGGGTGTACCAACAACACAGGGCAGTTGTAGACTGCCAGCTGATCCCCCGAGGTGGTAGTCAGGCCAGTCAGCTTCCTCATGTCTATGCTGAGGAGTGGACGTGGATGGCTGGCATCTGCCAGGTCTTAGGTCCCTTTGAGGAGGCAACAGAGATGGTCAGTGGTGATGCACACATCATCAGTGTCACCATCCCTCTGTTGTGCCTCATCCAGAACTCCTTGAGGAACCTAAGATCTGAGGATTCAGCAGTGTCACAGGAGGTGGGGGAAGACAGTGACATTGAGAGCACCCTGATGTCAGTTTCGCAGCGCGAAACTGAGGAGGAGGAGGCTGAGGAGGAGGAAGAAACTCTTGGCCACCTTGCATCAGGGGGTGATTCCATGCTACCTGTTGAGCGGGTATGGGCTGAGGAGGATGAATTGGGGTCGGAGGAAGGGGGGGAGGAGGAGATGGAGAGTCCGCTAAGTGAGGAGGCTGAAGGCTTGCGTGTTGGCACAGTAGGGCGCATGGCAGACTTTATGCTTGGCTGTCTTTGTTGTGATCCCTTGGTAAAGAGGATACTGTCCACCAATGACTATTGGGTGTACACCCTCCTTGACCCACGCTACAAGGACAACTTTGCCCAACTTATACCCGTGGAGGAAAGGAGCACCCGAGTCACTTTCTACCACAAGGCCCTGGTTCAGAAACTTCTACAGGCCTTTCCAGACCAGTCAAGCAACAGGGGGCGGACTGCAGTGGCTGAAGTTGGAGAGGAGAGGAGGGGGAAAGTCAGTGTAGGCGCCAAGGGCAGGGGTACACTATTCCATGCTTTTGCCAAGTTTCTTAAACCCCAGCAAGACACAGCCACAGGGCAGGCAGAGCAGGGCGGAACAGTACCGCAAGATGGTGAGGGAGTATGTCGCGGACCAGACCAACGTCCTGACCGATAACTCCACGCCATATAATCACTGGCTGGCCAAGCTGGACAGGTGGCCAGAACTTGCGCAGTACGCTCTTAAGGTGCTTGCCTGCCCTGCTGCAAGTGTACTGTCTGAAAGGGTTTTTAGTGCCGCGGGGGGTATCATTACGGACAAACGGACGTGCCTGTCCACCGACAACGCCGACATCCTCACGTTCATCAAGATGAACAGGTCATGGATATCCCCCCCAGTTCTCATCCCCACCTCAGGCTACCTCCTAAATTGCTTGCTTTCCTCCTCCTCCTCTTCATCTGAGTTGCATATCCAACAATTTTTCAGGAAAGTCATCCGGCTTTCTAAAAACAATTTTTCAGGAGTCATGCGGCTTTGTAACCAAATTTTTTATGAAAGGCCATGGGGTTCTATACACACAGTGCTGACGGAAGCCCATCAGTCTTTCTAAACACAATGCCCACTGCCTCTCCCAAGCGGTTGTGGTGCTGATGTTGCCTCACACTTAAAATTGACTTGTTCCGCTCTCTTCCTCGGGCTGTCTGCGGGGAAGGCGGACGCTCCGAACCGGTATCATGGCGGCTCTCCGGCCCCTCATTAAGCCCAGGATCATCAAGAAGCAGACAAAGAAGTTCATCCGCCACCAATCAGACCGTTATGTAAAGATTAATCGTAACTGGCGTAAACCCAGAGGTATTGACAACAGAGCCCGCAGGAGGTTCAAGGGGCAGATCCTGATGCCCAACATTGGGTATGGTAGCAACAAGAAGACCAAACACATGCTGCCCACAGGGTTCCGCAAATTCCTGGTCCACAATGTCAAGGAGCTCGAGGTTCTGTTGATGAGCAACAAGTCCTTCTGTGCAGAAATCGCCCACAACGTCTCCTCAAAGAACCGAAAGACCATTGTGGAGAGAGCGGCACAGCTCGCCATCAAAGTGACGAACCCCAATGCCAGACTGCGCAGCGAAGAGAACGAATAAATATCTCTGTGGTTATTTGTGCTAAACAAAGTTAAATAAACACAAAAAAAAAAAAATGATCTGTTCCTGTGCCTGATCCACCCAAGTTGAATCTGTCCCATCATGAGAAAGTCCCCCCAAGGAGTCCCCACTGTAACTTGCTTCACTTTCAACTACCTCACCCCCCGACACCTATGTCTCGCCATTGTCCACCACCTCCTCAGACAACACTGGTAAATCCCCACTGTCAGCACACTGAGACTGCAAAAGGTCTTGCAAATTGGGGCAGAGAATGTTCTGGGGTAGCACATCAGAGAAGGGGTGACTATGGGGTTCCAGGGAGTACGTGACCACATGCAATCTCCATCCAAAAAGTCATACTGAGGCTCACCACCATGCTTTACACTGCAATCTTATTGAAAGACAGACAATCAGGGGTTCACCGCCAGGTTGTCAGGCAGCATTTTTAAGTGGGTCACCATTACCGTGTCCCTGAAAATTGCCTTGGGGTCATCACCAGACTATTGGCCAGATTTAGAAAAAATGGTGCAATTAGGGAGCCTCAGAGGCATCCCTACATGCTGCCCCTGGTGTTTCCTATCCATTTCCAAGGTGTTTCCATCTTTTTTTTGAGGTTTTCACATGTTGGGGCAAACTTGACTGTGCAGAACCTTTGGCCCCTGCAAAAATATTCGGGTCTCCCATAGACCTTAATGGGATTCGTGATTCGGCTCGAACACACGAATCCCGCGGAAAATTCGGGCTGAATACCGAATCCCCAAATCTTTTAGGATTCGCTCAACTCTAGTACTAACCCAAATGGGAAAAAAATAATCCACTTAGGGAAAACCAATGACAAGAGACATTAACCATGGAGTTGTGTGAACTATCAATAGCAGTCATACAGAGACCACCACATGACTGCAGCAAAAGCTGAATTAACTTATGACCCTCACATAGTAACTGTCAAGGGACATCTAAGAAAATACGTTTGATCTATAAGAACACAGTGTAGAAGGTGAACCTTCCAATAAAGAATGGATGGGGCGGAGGGAAGGCCGCAGCTGCAGCAGCATGGAAACCTGTAACATGCAAATAAGGACACAGTAAGCATTAAGTTCTGGAACAAGATCTTTTGAATGGTTGGAGCCGAGTCAGGAAAACACATACATTCTGGTACCAATGCAATCAAACTTACGTACTCAGTCACGGACTCCAAGCGAATGTCCCGCTCAAACCCATTCTCTGTCTGGGCCACTCCCTGGTCTGTAGCAAATAGACCAGAGAGGTAGAGCCTCTGCAGGCCAACAAGAAGTTGTGAAGTTGTATAAATCTGCAGGATCATGTAACCCCAGACACCTCCCATTTCTACTTACTACTGGCTGAAAGGGGAAATCTCAGGAGAAAGGTATGTTGTCAAGAAGGGGATGCAGAGCCTTACACTGCAGTAATGTAGAGCGAGGAGGTCTTGCAGCAAAATGATCTGGGTTCCCTTGAAATAGTGATCCACATTCTGCAGTTTGCCCATAATTTTGTCTTTCACTGTGTAGTAGTTCATGCAATAGATCACATCACAGGGCTTATTCACATGAGTATTGATTGGGCCCAAAGCTCTGTGTGCTCTGTTGATCTCAACAACTCTTTAGCTGGATTGATTATTCAAAATGTTGCTGAATATACTCTGTAAATAAGTTCCATTGTTTTAATAGACTCTGGCAGGCCCCAAATCAAGTATTGTTGCTCCTACCCTATTTTCTACACCATTATGGAGCTGATATGGCTGTTTGATATGTTGTTCATGAACGTCCCATTTCAGAGCAGTATCATCTACCTTGGAGTAAAGGGCCTCGTGGCTTGCAGTACCATCGTTAACTTTGGCGTCTAGAGTCTGCATCTCAGTTTTCAGCAAACCCAACTCTTTCTCATAAGAACATTCATGGTTCTGTATGGTATGTGGCAACTTCACATAATTTCATCACTTTTACCAGCAGAAGACATCGCAGGTGATGTGATCAGTGCAGAAGACAGGGGTTGAAAGGGACCTGCGCTGATGCTACATCAGGAGAGGTAATTGAAGAGAGAGGCAGAGCAATGCTGGAAGTTGTGGTTATTTAACTGGGACTGTATGTTAGGGCAGAAGGCAGGGATTTTATTATCATGGGACTGTTTGTTGGAGGTGGCTTGGGCAGGTTTATGTTATTTACATATGACTGTGAGTTGGAGTGGGGTGGAGTGATGTTATTTACATGGGACTGTATGTTGGAGGTGGCTGGGGCAGGGTTATGTTATTTACATGGGACTGAATGTTGGAGGAGGCTGTGGGAGGGGGTGATGTTATTTACATGGGACTGTATGTTAAAGACGACTGTCAGAAGGAGTGATGTTATTTACATTGGACTGTATATTGATAGCAGCTGTAGGGGGTAATGTTATTTAAATGGGACTGAATATTGATGGTGGCTGGGAGAGGGAGTGATGTTATTTACAAGGGACTGAATTTTGAGGGGGTGATTTTATTTACATGGGATTGCATGTTGGAGGTGGCTGGGAAGTGGGTGATATTATTTACATGGGACTGTATGTTGATGGCTATGGGAGGGAGTGATGTTATTTACATGAGACTGTGTGTTGATGGTGGCAGTTGTGGGAGGGAGTAACGTTATTTACGTGGGACTTATGTTGCTGGCGGCTGTGGGACGAAATGATGTTATTTACATGGGACTGTATGTTGATGGTGGCTGTGGGAGGGGGTGATATTATTTACATTGGACTGTATATTGATGGCAGCTGTGGGGGATAATGTTATTTAAATGGGACTGAATATTGATAGTGGCTGGGGGAGGGAGGGATGTTATTTACATGGGACTGAAAGTTGAGGGGGTGATGTTGTTTACATGGGATTGCATGTTGCAGGTGGCTTGGAAGTGGGTGATATTATTTACATGGGACTGTATGTTGATGGCGGCTGGGGGAGGGGGTGATGTTATTTACATTGGACTGTATATCGATGGCAGATGTGGGGGATAATGTTATTTAGATGGGACTGAATATTGATGGTGGCTAGGGGAGGGAGTGATGTTATTTACATGGGACTGAATGTTCAGGGGGTGATGTTATTTACATGGGATTGCATGTTGGAGGTGGCTGGGAAGTGGGTGATATTATTTACATGGGGACTGTATGTTGATTGCTGTGGAGGGAGTGATGTTATTTACATGGGACTGAATGTTGATGGCAGTTGTGGGAGGGAGTAACGTTAGTTACATAGGACTTATGTTGCTGGCAGCTGTGGGACGAAATTATGTTATTTACATGGGACTGTATGTTGATGGCGGCTGTGGGAGGGGGTGATGTTATTTACATTGGACTGTATATTGATGGCAGCTGTGGGGGGTAATGTTATTTAAATGAGACTGAATATTGATGGTGGTGATGTTGTTTACATGGGATTGCATGTTGGAGGTGGCTGGGAAGTGGGTGATATTATTTACATGGGACTGTATGTTAGAGGTAGCTATATTGGAGGGGCTGAAGGAAGGGAAGTGATGTTATTTACATGGGACTGCATTTTGGAGGGGCTGTAGATAGAGAGGGATGTTATTTACATGGGGCTGTATATTGGAGGAGGCTGGAGAGATGGTGTGATGTTATTTACACAGGACTCTACGGCAGAGGAAGGGAAATAGCGTTATTTACGTAGGACTATATGGTGGAGGGGATGAGGAATTATAATTTCTGAGGACACCAAAGAGAGGAATATAACTACAGGAGGCATTTCAGGGTGAACATTATAACAGTAGGGGGCATATAAATACCGGGGGCACTGTGGGGGTATTATAAATCCAGGGGACATTAGCCGCTCTTATTACTACTAGGGGCTCTATAGGAGGGACTTATAAATCCACCTTATTTCTACTAAGAGCACTATGAGGGCCTTATTACTACTGAGGGGTCTGTAGAGAGCTTTATTACCACTGGGGGAACAATAGGGGGGCCTAATTACTACTCGGGGCTCTGTGAGGACATTATCATTGCTGGGGGCACTGTAGGGGGCATTATTACTAATGGGGGCATTCTAGAAGGGACGTACTATTGGTAGGACTATTACTATAAGGGGCTCTCATATATCCTCAGGATAGTATTTAGAGGTATTGGGGGCACAGTGAGCAGCAGGATAACACTGCGGGGACTCCAGGTTGGGAGATGATGATAGAAATGTGAGGGAGCTAAGATGTCTGTGTGTCACACTCTGCAGAGACGAGGAGCGGCTCAGAGTAGTTGTCCGGACCAAATGGAGAAGATGATGACAGAGAAGATCTACATCACAGAAGACCTCACCTGGGAGGCACTGGATGTGAGGTATGTGCTGCTGTATTGCAGGAGTGGGGCAAGGCTCGACATAGAGAATTGGGCCATAATTATTGGGGCTTGGGCCCTGGATCTTTTGAGACCCTAGCAATGCCTCTGGGTAAGGGTGTCTATTTTTCTGATCATTGGACCTCTCAGTTTTGTTGGGAATGTGTAGGATGTAATGTGTTTGTTTTGACCCTTAAATGTTCTTTTCGTTCCAGGTACTCTATCTGGTTTACCTCATGCCTTTGCACGCCAACTACAGTACATTTAAGTTAGCTCCCTGGTAGGTAATTAGGCAGCTACTGGCATGACTTTGGTTCCCATCTGCGGCCATCTCTCATTGGAAGCTATACTGAGGACTGTATTCTGGGGTTTTCCCTGCAGCAGAAACCAAACCCTTTGAGGGGGTCAAGATTGTAGATCAAGGAATGAATTAGGAGAGGCCTTTAGTGCTTGAAAACTATAGGGGCCAGGACTATGGGAGCACACTTAGGCCAGTGCTTTTTCCTATAGTGTGCAAGCACGGTCATCGCTGCTGGATTGCAGGGTGGTTGTAACCATGGAAATGAGAAGTGTATAATGTGATGGAAACATGAATCAAGACATCAAAGAAAGCAATATGGGTAATAAAAATACATTAAATGCCACTTACAGAAGTGAGACAACCCCTTTAATTCTGATGAACACAAAAATATTACCCCACTTATAAAATATTGATCGCCAAAAGATTTATTGTATCCCCATCCTCTTAATTATCTAATAGTTCTATGTCATATTTCAGTTAAAAAAAAACTACTCCTGAAACTGAAAAAACTAAACAAACAGAATAATTTCCTGAAGAAAAGCAAGACAGAATAGCTATAAAATTATACTGTACTGTACCATCATGGTTTTCAATTGCAGATACATTTCCATGCTATGGCAAAAGCCTATTACTGTATGTACACACTAATGGGGTCATTTATCAAACTGGTGTAAAGTAGAACTGGCTTAGTTGCCCATAGCAACCAATCAGATTACACCTTTCATTTTTGACTGCTTCTTTGGAAAATAAAAAGTGAAATCCGATTGCTTGTCGGTTAGTTGCTATGGGCAACTAAAATAGTTCTACTTTACACCAGTATGATAAATTCCATAAATATTAATTCTCCATAATCTTCATGAAGGTTTTGTAGTTGATCCCAATGGAAGTTGCCTTGAACAGTAATTACTGACCTTGTTTTTTTTCAATTAAAAAATCTTTATTTTTTCATTATATATATCATTCAGCTTATACACAATATACAGTAATTACCATAATAGCCCCTTAGGTCTAGGAACAGAGAGAAAAAAAAATAATATTTATTAAACAAAACTCCTATAACCTAAAAAATGTATCAACTGGATTATTAGTAATAGAAAAAGTTCTTTCATATTCCTAATATTTCTTCACCAAATGATGACAATTTTCCGAAGCCGATACTTATTCAATGAACCAAAGCCTTACAGTAATCAATTATGCCACAAATAAACTATTATTGACTGTGGTTGGACTTTGTCCAATATCACAGTATTCTATATTTTGTTACAATATGCGCTATTTCCTGACATAATATAGTATATATATGCTACAGGTCAGCACACAGTGGTCTGTAATGCATCCTAGATAAAAATCTTAGATAAACAGGAAGGCTGGCTCATCGTGCTTCTAATGAAATATGACTCACTTATTAAAGTAACAACAAGGGTCCATTTACAAGAACAGCACAGTAAATTAAAAGAATCAGCATCTATCTTCTCAATTGTTAAAAATGAAGACAAACCGTTTTCTGAGGCAGAGTGTCACATAATGTAGTTTTTCACACTTGTGCAGAAACAGCGTACAGTTGTACTCCTGCCTAGCACTGTCCCTACCTATTCGCAGGATCTGTCCTAAATGGCGGCCCGCAACTGGAAGGCAGTCCCATTTCTATATAAATGCAGGGCCCAAATCAGGGAAGAGAGCAAACGGAGGCAAAATAATAAACAAGTGACGTCTGCAGGTGTAGAAATAGGATAATAGTATAATGGAAACAGACAAACTGGGTCAAAACCAAGAGAGATAAGACGGAACTGAATCAGGAACCATAAATCATTCAGAACTGCGCCAAAGACAATACCAGGAGAACAGAAAGGGAAAACCAGAAATAGACAAATCAGGAATGATACTAAGCCAGGTTCAAAACCAGGAAGTAACGTCAAGGTCCAAATTGTGAGGCTAAGGTCAAGGTCAGGGTCCAAAATCAGAAGTCGAGAATCCAGTGGTCAAATGTTTAGAAGAAGACTAGTGATATAAACTATTCACAGCCAACCTATGGACAGCCGGTTGCCTGTTTAAATAGGCCACGTAACCAGTGATGTCAACGTGCCTGATGTGAGAGCGCCGGTCAATCAAGCCATCTTCCTGGAAACCAAATGCCAGCAGTCCTGTGGAGCAACGTGTATACCAGAGCTAGACGTCACAACAGTATCTTCTAGAGTTCAATTAAATAAATGGCCCAGGTCTCTGTATATTTCAGATCCTTTATAGTGCAGTCGTATTTGTATTACTGATTACCGTAAAATGGGAGCTTTAAGGGGGTTGTCTGCGTGGGCAATCCTATTTTGATGCTGATAACCTGGCTTCCTGCCGTTAATTCCATATAATCGGAGGGGACACCTTACAGCAAGAGATTTCCTCTGCCACGCCACCACAGGAAAAATAAAGCATTACATAGCTTGTATAGAAATGAGACACTTTCCCTTGTAATGCATGGGAACATCCAAAACACTATTCCATTGTGACTAATAGCTGGGTCCTGAATAGGGGTTCAGAATACAACCCCTTATAATAAAAATGGGCTTTCTAAACCAGACGCCTCTTTAATGAGAGGGATATATTTTCGTGGTATAACCAACTTAACAATGAAACTATTATAAATACAGATACACTGCTTATGAAATTATTCATAAAATAATCTGTTGTTTTTAAATGCACAAAAAACTATACCATGATCCATCCGTACAAGGAACCTGAAGGATGTCGATTTTGGCTACATGTGCCGTGTAGCTCCGTCAAGTATTCCTTTCATTCTTAGCATTCTATTTATCAGCTTTCCCAGAAACATTCCAGACTGTGGCAGGCACAAGGAATAAACTAAGGCAAAGAATGAAGTGTGCAATAATTCATGTCATTCCAGTTGTATCTTATACTCTGAGAGTGGATCTCCCCTTACACTCACGAGACATAGGAAATGTGTCTTTAATCAAGCACAATCTGAAGCAGACGGTCTTCCCAATAAAATTCCAGGTACCATCTTATATACTTGCTTACTGTAAATATTCAGTATATAAAATACAACAAAAGTGAATTTACATTATGAAATCTTGAAATAAAAGAAATTAAAAAAAAGGTTGTTTTAGGATTTTCTTTGCTTTCTGATGAAGAGAAAAAAATACTTTTCCAGCATGCTGTATTCATCAACATTTTTAGGGAATCCCATTCAAGATAAGGAATAGATATTTGGGACAGTGTGGCTGGAGCATACACCCAGGGTCATATTGTGCTTAATATGCCCTAAAAATTCCATAATAAGCACAATGTCATAATAAGGATCCTGCAAGTACTTCAATTTGTGGCCTTGGAAAAAGTGCAAAATCAATCGTTCTGAGTCCAGAAAGATTTTCGAGTTTGATACACTGATTCCTGGGGGTCTCAATGCAGATCTTTTTGGGTTTTTGTAGATATAATGGGTGGGTGCACTTCACTGAAGGATCATCGAAGTCAGGCTGTATTCCAGCACTCTGATGCTCCCTTGGGGGGAGGCCCCCCACCCAGATGCCAATCCAATAATGTCAAATGTCCATCTAAAAATAACTAAAAAATAAGATTAAAAAAATAGACTAAAAGTAGGGTATGTCTATTTAAAACTAGAAAGCATGTCACTAAATAAGTTACACTATTTCTCTTTGGATATAGCTTTGCACATTACTATTTATAATTATTATGGCTATTTCTTTCCATTATTTTTATCTATTATCTTTATCCATTATTATTTATAGAGTTTATTTCTACATTGATCAAGTGTAGGTGTCAATACGGTGCATCTTAGTGAAAATTCTATAGATTTAGCACCTAATAAATACCCCCCGCATATAAACCGCATAAGAAATGCATATAGTATAAAGCTTGGTTTATATGACCACCATAGTATACATATGAAGGGCAGTGTTGTGATGGAAGTGTACTCAATAATGAGGATGTAAATAGATGTCTGTTTCATGTCGCTTTGAGTGAATCTGTGACAGCTTTTGTGAGGTATTAAAGTGAAGATCCATTTCGGAGTTTTGGACGGTCGAATATGTATAAAAAGAAGGATGGAACAAATAAACATTGTAGCCACCGAGGAAGGAGTCAGGAACTCCAAAATGCCTCTGGTTTGATATGCTGATACATTGTTATCGATATCAATTTGAACTCAAACTCCCGATTTCATTGGACAGACCAGGAGCAGCATAGCACGTACATCAGGGCAGGCCCCTACCTACCGGCATGTGCGGAGCACGTACATCACTGCAGGTATCTGCCTATCGACGTGTGTAGAGGACACAGAGACTAACAGAAACACGTGGAACACTCCTTTGGAAGATAATATAGCCTACTACAAATATAGTGATGGAATAGTTAGACTAACTCAAGCTGTGTCTATAAGAGGTTACGCTCCATCAACGGTCCAGGACACGGGAGAGCTCATCCGCTCCTTGTTACAACAATAACCATTGTTACCATACTCTATGGAGACATTGTTGCTTTTATCCCTCATGTGTTGGAGCCTCAATATTGATATCCAAGCGACACAGGTACAGGTCAGGCAACCCGGCTTAGCAACATGCAATGCACCATATGTATTACTACCATAATACAGGGTGGGCCATTCATATGGATACACCTAAATAAAATGGGAATGGTTGGTGATATTAACTTCCTGTTTGTGGCACATTAGTATATGGGAGATGGGAAACTTTTCAAGGTTGGTGGTGACCATGGCGGTCATTTTGAAGTCGGCCATTTTGGATCCAACTTTATTTGTTTCAATAGGAAGAGGGTCATGTGACGCATCAAACTTATTGAGAATTTCACAAGAAAAACAATGGTGTTCTTGGTTTTAACGTAACTTTATTCTTTCATGAGTTATTTACAAGTTTCTGACCACTTATTAAATGTGCTCAAAGTGCTGCCCATTGTGTTGAATTGTCAATGCAACCCGCTTCTCCCACTCTTCACACACTGATAGCAACACCACAGAAGAAATGCTAGCACGGGTTTCCAGTATCCATAGTTTCAGGTGGTGCACATCTCGGATCTTCACAACATAGACAATTGCCTTCAGATGACCCCAAAGATAAAAGTCTAAGGGGGTCAGATCAGGAGACCTTGGGGGCCATTCAACTGCTACATGATGATGTGTTTCCCTCTTTATGCACTGAAGCTGGCACGCTCCCAGAGTTTTTCCAGCAAGATGGTGCACCACCACATTATGGGTGTCAGGTCTGAGCATTCCTAGATGAACAGTTTCCTGGAAAGTGGATTGGTCATCGTGGGCCAGTTGAATGGCCCCCAAGGTCTCCCGATCTGACCCCCTTAGACTTTTATCTTTGGGGTCATCTGAAGGCAATTGTTATTGCTGTGAAGATACGAGATGTGTAGCACCTGAAACTATGGATACTGGAAGCCTGTGCTAGCATTTCTTCTGTAGTGTTGCTATCAGTGTGTGAAGAGTGGGAGAAGAGGGTTGCATTGACAATCCAACACAATGGGCAGCACTTTGAACACATTTTAGTCAGTGACATAAACTTTTGTATTCTGCTCAGCCATGTTCAGGTTTGTCGTTCGGACATATTCCTTCCATTTTGTTACAATGCATTTAATGGTGCTCATAGGATGTTCAAAGATTGGGATATTTTTTTATAACCCAACTCTGATCTATTTTTCTCCATACCTTTGGCTCTGATCCATTTGGAGAGCTCTTTGGTCTTCATGTTGCTTGCAAGTAGTGTTGCTGACTCAGGGGCCTTTTTGAAAAGGTGTGTATACTCACATCCTGTGACAGATCATGTTACACTTTGCACACAAGGGTAACTACTTCAACTAATTAGGTGACTTTGGAAGTAAGTCCCTTCAGGACATCCACCGTATATATGTACGGTGGAAGTCCAATTTTTTAAAATGACGCCTGCTAGAGGGCTCCATAGCCACGTGGTTTCTGCTCTTTCAAACAGTAGACACCCGCTAATGTCTGCAATGGGCAATAATGCTGATTGAAGACATTTAACCCCTCAAATGCTGTGAACACATAGTAACAGAAGAAAGAATCAAAATGGCTGATTCACCATTTTTTCATTACTTAACCTATGAATAAAAAGTTATCAAAAGTTATGCACGTATACATAACTATAAAAAAAAGTATGGTGGTTAGAATATAACAATTAGTTTAGGCGAATCGAACTTCAGATCAAAGATGTGAAGTTGATTCATTCTAACACTTCATGATAATGCTGCACGGAGACCTGTCTCTGTTAGCACTAAAATGTATTGCCTCCGTTGAGGCAAAATTCGTTTCACCCTAAGTCGCATGAGACTTTGGTGAATCAATTCGGTATTCAGTTTTACATCTTTAAAAACATTTCAAATTCGGAATCGAAGGTCGGGTTTGGGACCACCTGTTAGCTCGGTACCAAACCCGACTTCCGATTTAAAATTTGAAATGTTTTTAAAGATGTAGAAACAAACACTAAATTCATTAACCAAAGTTTTGGGCGACTTTGGGTGAAATTAATTTTGCCCCAACAGAGGCAATACATTTTAACGCTGTACGCTGAGACAGGTAGAGATGAGCGAATCATCCAAAATTCGCTTTGGCAAATAATCAACACATTTCTGACAAGATTCGTTCTTAATACGAATTTGCGTTCTAAAATAATCGTTGTTTTGCGAACATTCCTACACAAATTAGTCAGCTTTGTTAAAAGCACGTAATACGTAAGCATTAACGTACAAAGTACGTACGAATCCTTAGCGTGCTATTGAGTCGCGATTGGGTCATACGCACGAGGCTAGGCTGCAGTGTACAGTCTCTAGAGGCAGTCCATATGAGGTAGAAAAAGGTGCTACAGTAGCTATCTGGCTAAGTGCATAATTCACTAAAAAACACCGTACAATAAGTGCATTAATAGGACACATTGCAGTACCTGAAAAAGAATACACACAATGGGCTAAAGTGCTTGAACGTTGCTGAACCTGTAAAAACATTATTGCTAAAATACAGCAAAAACAATTATGCAAACATTTTAGTGCAATTTCACATTTGCCAGCATAAAAGGCTCAGATATACGTTTGAGTCTCTCCTCGAGTCGTGGCTGCTTGGAATGATAATAAAACACTGGAACACAGTCCAAAATTGTATTGTATACCACGTGAGGTAATTTTGTAATCCAAACAGGTAACGTGTAATCCACATGGATAATATAAAATAGCAGCAAATAGAGAAATTTGCAAAGGGCGCTCCCAAATAACCTGACAAGAGGGGGGGGGGGAATAGGCACGCTGGTTTAGAGTCAAAAGGGGGAAATACAAACTAAACAAATAAAGTGTCAACTAGCTCTCACCCGTCAGGTGCAGTCCATGGTGTGGCTCCCATAGGTCCTTCTGAGGTGTGCTTTAAATCAGCCAGTAGTAGGGTTCCTCAGATGAGGGACCTGAAGTCCTCCTCGCTTGAGCTACTGCTGAAAGAGATCAGAGGACGTTCCTACCTCCTGTAGGCCAAGCTCGCTGCCATGGTGGAACTCCACTGCCCTCTTCTTCCAGAAGTCGGACTTGACCAGGTCCGGTTGGTGGTCACGCTGGTGCACCAGCCAGTTGCACCTTTATTTTTCCGGATTCTCCTGCCAGTACAGCAGGGGTAAGGACTTCTGGCTGCAGTGGTTGAGGCAAGTTGTTACTGCTGGATAACCGTAGACAGGAAGGTAAACAACGAAGTCGTCAGCTGACCCAGCTGAAAGGACTGTGATGGTTGGTGGCAGTCCAGGGATCAGAGGCTCCAGCTGTGGCTTCTCCCTGAAACAGAGGGTGCCATCTGGTGACTCCTGAAGTCCGGCCAAACGCCAGGTGGTGATGTTGGGACCAGGGGCTTCAGTAGTAGGGTACCCCAGTAGCAAAGGGGCCTTTCAGGGATGCCATGGGGGTGTACTCCACCTGATCCCCCACATACAGGCTGTGACGGGGTTGGTACAGGTACATCCATTTCACTGACCTGCGGCCCACAAAGTACTCCTTGCTATCCTCGTCATCCGCCAGGAAGCCAGAGCCTCGCTCCACCGAAAACCACAGGACGGTTCCCTTTCGCCGCTCGAATGTAGGGTCTCCCGGCCTTGGATGGTTCAGTACTTGGATGACCCAGTCCTCCACTGCATTCTTGTAGTCCCATAGGGTCTGGGCGTAGACCGTCATTGACGCTGGCACAATTTGATTTTGCAGAATGGAAGGTGTTATTCTCCTCCTGGGCGGCGAAGTGGACGCTACAGCCGCCTCCTCCTCATCAGCCGGCAAATATGGAGTCAGGAGCAGGTGAGACTCTCTTCCACAGTTGTTCCTCTCTGATCTCTGGAGCGGGCGGTGGCTCAGGGTACTCATCCCGAAAGACCATCTCTCTTGGGGACGCCATGCTGTTTGCTGTGATCTGACTTTGGCTGGATCTTGTTCAGCGCTGGCTTGGACTGGAGAGAAGGGCGGAGTAATGAGGGAGGAGTCTTCACTCTCTATTCTTGCAAACAGAAAGTTTCCGGTGGGCCGGGCTGGTTTTTCCCGCTTCTGAGGGGGCGTTTGTTCACTTTCTCGCTCTTGAGGGGGCGTATCGTAATTTTACCGCTTCGAGGGCCCGGGGGAGGGGGCAAGAAGAATGCGTACGTAGCGTACATAGCATTAGTGTTCAAAATATAAAGAACATTTACGAATAATATGAAGCGAATCTTACAAAATCTGGATTCACTTCGGAGTAAAAAAAATAATTGTTTTCCAAAGTTTTTCTTTTTTTCAGTATTAGAACACAAGAAAAACAATATAAATGTGGTATCGCTGTAAACGTACTGACCCAGAGATTGAAGGTACCGTAGCAGCTCAGTTTTACCGCATAGGGAACACCGTAAAACAAAGTCCACAAAACTGTGGTGGAATTGTGTTTTTTTTCCAATTTCACCCCATTTGGAATTTTTTTTCCAGCTTCTAACTACATCATATGCAATATTAAATTGTGCCATTAGGAAGTAAAACTTATCCTGCAAAAAACAAATCCTCATATGGCTATGTCAATGGAAAAATAAAAAGTTATGGCTTCATGAAGGCCAGAGTAAAAGCAAAAACAGAAAATGGCCCAGTCTTGAAAGGGTTAATTGGTTGGACCAACCTTATTTTACGATTTCATAGCATAGACGGTACACACATATGCATTTATACAATTTTTAAGTTTTTTTTTTTTAATTTAAACAATGTATTGTTTTTTCCATTCCTCTGTAAGAATTTGTAGAATCTTTAGAGGGAAGTGTCCAGCTAATATATGTGTCCCCTTTAAGATCCCTCTGCAGAGACATGTGAGCCCAGTTATGTATGCCTGTTGGGAGGGGAGCAGCCTGGGCAGCTGGACAAATGTATCCAGTTGTGGGCACTTCAAAGGCAGGAGATCAAAGGATCCTCTGCCTGCAGGGGACCACTGTCACAAAGGATGCCGGTGTCAGAGATATGCCAGCACCTGTATTCCAGCATGTATGTGGGCTGGCTCAGCGACATCACATCACTGTGCCAGCCCATGTGCACTCCCTATCTCCAGCTACCCTAGCCAACCAGCATCACATTATTAATAGAGATGAGCGAGTAGTGAAATATTAGAAAGTTCGAAATTCGATTCGAATAGACCGCGAAATTCGACTATTCGACCGAATATCGAATCCCATTAAAGTCTATGGGAAAAAAATGCTCGCCACTTGGAAATCTCAATTCGACCACTTGGAGGTCACCAAGTCCACCCTGAAACCTCAGAAAAGGATGCCAACACTGCTGGAATGCAACTGGGACAGCAGGGGAAGCATGTCTGGGTGCATATAACGCGCCCAAGTCGCACTATTACGCCACTATCACAGCCTCTCAACAATACACTCCAAAGACAATCTAACCTCTCTGTAAAGTGAGACCATACAAGGAAACCTTCTTTCCTCTACATTGCCATGGACCCCAAGCCAAACTAGACAAAAAGAAGATGAAATTCTGCACCCCTTAAAATCACGTTGCCTATGACAACCACAGATGGCATAGGCAAGGGGGAAAGCAATCAAGCCATCACTATTTTTCCCTCTGTGCCATCCCTGCCTTGCCCAGGCACATGTCCCAAAACATCATCCACGCCCGAGTAACACGGTTACTGCAAAAGGCCATTTGACCACCAACACTTTGGTTTGAGGCCGGGGATGCTACATCTCCCTGACAGCACACTGGGTGAATGTTGTGGAGGCGGGGACGGGCAAACCTGCTACCCCCACCCAAGTTTGGGGCCTTGGTTCTGTCTGGATTTCCGCAACCCTTACAGACAGCTCGGCAAACCCCTCCTTCTCCTTCTAGATTCTCCTTTTAAATCTGTCCACCACCCAGTCAAGTCCACAAAGTCCAGTCTCGTCGATAGCCTGCAGAAACTGCAGGGACCTCACTCTGACCCTCCTTCCTCCCACCCTGCCCAATGTTATCAACCCAGTGTTCCCACCCATGCAAGAATCGCAGGAGCTATCTGAGGATTTTGTTTGTTCTGATGCCCAAACACTGAAGCAAGCTCCATCTGTAGCTGATGGTGGTGTGGAACGGGCACTAAAGTGTAAAATGATTAGGGACGATGATGAGACACAGTTGCCAGCAAGGGAGGCTGTTGGAGCAAAGTGAGGCAGTGTAAGAGGAGGTGGTTGAGTATGACGAAGTCAGTGACCCGACCTGGCCCAGTGTCATGTCTAGCAGGTAAAGCAGTGGGGATGTTGAGGGATGCGTAGGACCGCAAAAGGCAGGAAGAGGCCGTGGGCTGGCCAGAGGCTCATGGAGAAGGCAGGCTAGAGCCCGCAGGGCTGCATCTCTTCCCTATAACAGGCCCCCACACAAAGCTCTCCCATCGAGGGCTCTTAGGTCCTTGTTGTGAAAATATTTAATGAGTGCGCAAAGTTAGCTTGAGGTGAGCCCTCGAAAAAATTATATGGAGGCCCAAGAGGTGAGACCTCTTAAAAATTGTATTAAGGCCCAAGAGGTGAGCCATAATAAAATTGTTTGTAGGCCCAAGAGGTGAGACGTCTTAAAAATTGTGTGGAGGCTAAAGAGATGAGACCTCTTAAAAATTATGTGGAGGCCCAAGAGATGAGACCTCTTAAAATTAGTGGAGGCCCAAGAGGTGAGACCTCTTAAAAAATCTATATGTGGAGGCCCAAGAGGTGAGACCTCTTAAAAATTATGTGGAGGCCCAAGAGGTGAGACCTCTTAAAAATTTTGTGGAGGCCAAAGAGGTGAGACCTCTTAAAAATTATGTGGAGGCCCAAGAGGTGAGACCTCTTAAAAGATTAAAAATTATGTGGAGGCCCAAGAGGTGAGACCTCTTAAAAATTATGTGTGGAGGCCAAGAGGTGAGATCTTAAAAATTATGTGGAGGCCCAAGAGGTGAGACCTCTTAAAAAATTATGTGGAGGCCCAAGAGGTGAGAACCTCTTAAAAATTATGTGGAGCCCAAGAGGTGAGACCTCTTAAAAATTATGTATGTGGAGGCCCAAGAGGTGAGACCTCGATAAAAAATTATGGTGGAGGCCCAAGAGGTGAAGACCTCTTAAAAATTATGTGGAGGCCCAAGAGGTGAGACCTCTTAAAAATTATGTGAGGCCCAAGAGGTGAGACCTCTTAAAAATTATGTGGAGGCCCAAGAGGTGAGACCTCTGTAAAGGTGAATTAAAATATGTGGAGGCCCAAGAGGTGAGACCTCTTAAAAATTATGTGGAGGCCCAAGAGGTGAGACCTCTTAAAAAAAATTATGTGGAGCCCAAGAGG
>ONZH01004834.1:0-48421 GCA_900303285.1 Rhinella marina | reverse complement strand
TCATGTTCAAAAAAACAACTCCAAAAAAAATATATAAAAAAAATAGTTTTTTAGTTGTTTTAGCTCAGTGATACAAATCCATTTCACACAGCTGCGTGGAACCATTCTGTGTGTCACAGTTCAGTACACTCACTCCCATCCGTATTTTCTGTCCAGGTGACACTTTCTGTACGTCACTTAATTAAACCAAGTCTTTTGCTGCCTGTTACGTATATAGCTTGTTCCCAAAAATCTCTGTGCGACATTTGTCTGGGTCGCAGTCTAAATAGCCACCGTCAATAGGGTGTCAGTTAGCTCTACGATAGTTTCTGCACGTCACGTTCCCAAAAAAACAAAACTCCCAAAAATATATAAAAAAAATAGTTTTTTAGTTGTTTTAGCTCAGTGATACAAATCCATTTCACACAGCTGCGTGGAACCATTCTGTGTGTCACAGTTCAGTACACTCACTCCAATCCGTATTTTCTGTCCAGGTGACACTTTCTGTACGTCACTTAATACAACCAAGTCTTTTGCTGCCTGTCACGTATATAGCTTGATCCCAAAAATCTCTGTGCGACATTTGTCTGGGTCGCAGTCAAAATAGCCACCATCAGTAGGGTGTCAGTTAGCTCTACGATAGTTTCTGCACGTCACGTTCCCAAAAAAACAAAACTCCAAAAAAAATATATAAAAAAAATAGTTTTTGAGTTGTTTTAGCTCAGTGATACAAATCCATTTCACACAGCAGTGTGGAACCATTCTGTGTGTCACAGTTCAGCACACTCACTCCAATCCGTATTTTCTGTCCAGGTGACACTTTCTGTACGTCACTTAATACAACTAGAGATGAGCGAGCATACTCGTCCGAGCTTGGTGCTCGTTCGAGTATTAGGGTACTCGTAAGTGCTCGCTGCTCGGACGAGTATCTCGCCATACTCGAGGAAATGGCAACTTCCGCATCGTGCTTTTTTGGCGCCTATAAACACAGCCAATCACAAGCCAGGAGACTCTTCGGTACACCCAGCATCACGTGGGGCCCTTACATGTCGATAGCAGGGGTTGGCTGGCCTGATCAGGTGACCCTGGAATATACTAGTGACTGGCCGCGGCGCTCTGCTCAGATGCCGTCTGGATGTAGTTAGGGATTGAGCTGCTGCCTTTCAGGGACAGTGTTAGGGCCTTCATTTAGTTCTCTGTTAGGCAGGGATCACCCACAAAGAACCCAACAGCCCTTCTAAGGGCTAGAAGAAATTTTTTTTTGTCTCCTGGCTTGGCTGGCAGGCTGGCACTAGTAGTGCAGCTATCGCCATATCTAACCCTGTTTTTTTTTTTATTGTTCTATCTCAGTGATACAAATCCATTGCACACAGCAGTGTGGAACCATTCTGTGTGTCACAGTTCAGCACACTCACTCCAATCTATATATACTGTCCAGGTGACACTTTCTGTACGTCACAGAATACAACCAAGTCATTTGCTACCAATATCATCTACAGCTTGATCCAGAAAACTCTCTGTGCGACATTTGTCTGGGTCGCAGACTAAATAGCCACCGTTAACAGGGTGTCAGTGAGTTCTACCATAGTTCCTGCAGGTCACGTTCCCAAAAAAACAAAATTTAAAAAAAAATATAAACAAACAAATATAAAAAAAAAAAAAAATAGTTTTTCAGTTGTTTTAGCTCAGTGATACAAATCCATTTTACTCAGCTGTGTGTAACCTTTCTGTGTGTCACAGTTCAACACATTCGCTCCGATCCGTATATACTGTCCAGGTGACACTTTCTGTACGTCACACAATACAACCAAGTCATTTGCTACCAATATCATCTACCGCTTGATCCAGAAAATTCTCTGTGCGACATTTGTCTGGGTCGCAGACTAAATAGCCACCGTTAACAGGGTGTCAGTGAGTTCTACCATAGTTCCTGCACGTCACGTTCCCAAAAAAACAAAATTTAAAAAAAAATATAAAAAACAAATATAAAAAAAAAAATAGTTTTTCAGTTGTTTTAGCTCAGTGATACAAATCCATTTTACTCAGCTGTGTGTAACCTTTCTGTGTGTCACAGTTCAGCACATTCGCTCCGATCCGTATATACTGTCCAGGTGACACTTTCTGTACGTCACAGAATACAACCAAGTAATTTGCTACCAATATCATCTACAGCTTGATCCAGAAAACTCTCTGTTCAACATTTGTCTGGGTCGCAGACTAAATAGCCACCGTTAACAGGGTGTCAGTCAGTTCTACCAAAGTTCCTGCATGTCACGTTCCCAAAAAAACAAAATATAAAAAAAAAATTTTTTCTTCAGTTGTTTTAGCTCAGTGATACAAATCCATTTTACTCAGCTGCGTGTAACCTTTCTGTGTGTCACAGTTCAGCACACTCGCTCCCATCCGTATATACTGTCCAGGTGACACTTTCTGTACGTCACTTAATTCTACCAGACTGAACAAGTTTGTGGGTTTCAGTACACCAGGCCCGTTGAATTTTTTTTTTTATATCATACACTTATATACAAACAATGTTGAACCCCAGGGCTAAGGGTTGAGGACGAGGGCGTGGGCGTGGGCGTGGGCATTCAATTACTGCAGGGGGCAGAGGCCGTGGTCCTGGGCAGGGTGAGACAGTATCTGCTGATGAGGGAGCTGTGGAACGCCGCAGAGTAACACTCCCTAGCTTCATGTCTCAACTTACAGGGACACGTGGTAGAGGACTGTTGAAACCACAACAGCGGATGTCGTGGATTGCGGACAATGCTTCAAGTAATTTTTCCACCAGTCAGTCTTCCACGCAGTCCACCCACGTTACCCAAGGGAGCACTCCTATGGCTCCTCCACCTCAACCTCCTTCCCCCCAGTCTGCCCCCTCCCAGGAAAATTTGGAATGTGATCCGGCATACTCTCAGGAACTGTTTTCTGGACCCTTCCCAGAGTCACAAACCACTTCTCAGGTTGCTGCTGACCTCTTTCCCGATGCCCAAGTTTTCCAACTGTCGCAGTCTGTGGGTGATGATGATGACAATGTTGAGTTAGTGGAAGAAGTTTGTAAAGAAGTGTCAGACGATGAGGAGACACGGTTGTCAGACAGTGGTGAAATTGTTGTTAGGGGAGGAATTCCGAGGGGGGAGCAGACTGAAGCTCCCGTGGCGAGGCCTAGATGTTCGCAAGTCTGGAGGTTCTTTAAAGAAAGTGAGGATGACCGACGGACTGTAGTGTGCAACCTGTGCCACACCAGGATCAGCAGGGGTGCCACCACTACTAGCCTAACCACCACCAGCATGCGCAGGCATATGAGTGCTAAACACCCCACTCAATGGAACCAAGGCCGTTCACCACCTCCTGCGGGTCCCACCACTGCTCCTTCCCCTGTGTCACTTGCTGCCTCTGCTAGTCAACCCCCTGCGTCACTCGCTGCCTCTGCTAGTCAACCCCCTGCCCAGGACCCCGGCACGAGCGCCTTCTGCTGGAAAACCACACCTTCGCCTCCACGATCCTCCACAGTGTCCACCAACGTGTCCCAGCGCAGCGTTCAGCTGTCTTTACAGTAGACGCTGGAGCGCAATAGGAAATACAGTTCCACCCACCCACATGCCCAAGCCCTCAACGTCCACATCTCCAAATTGCTGAGCCTTGAGATGCTGCCCTATAGGCTGGTAGAGACCGAGGCCTTTCGAAATCTCATGGCGGTGGCTGCCCCTCGGTATTCGGTCCCCAGCCGCCACTATTTTTTCCGATGTGCCGTCCCAGCCCTACACCAGCACGTGTCACAGAACATCATCCGTGCCCTGACCAACGCTGTTTCTGAGAAGGTCCACCTAACCACGGACACGTGGACAAGTGCTGCCGGGCAGGGACACTATATCTCACTGACGGCACATTGGGTTAACTTGGTGGAGGCCGGGACCGACACTGACCCTGGGGCCTCTCATGTACTGCCCACACCGAGGATTGCGGGGCCTACCTCGGTCACGGTCTCTCAGACGTACTATGCCTCCTCCTCCTCCACCGAATTACCATCCGTGGGCACGGCGCCTTCAGTCGGTAGCTCTAGGCGCAGCAGCAGTGCCGTGGGTAAGCGCCAGCAGGCGGTGCTCAAACTGCTGAGCTTAGGTGACAAAAGGCACACCGCCCAAGAGCTGTTACAGGGCATCACGGTGCACACCGATGTGTGGCTGGCACCGCTGAACCTCAAGCCAGACATGGTTGTGTGTGACAACGGGCGTAACCTAGTGGCGGCTCTGCAACTCGGCAGACTGACACATGTGCCATGCCTGGCCCACGTGTTCAACCTAATTGTTCAGCGGTTCCTCAAGACATACCCCAATCTGTCTGATTTGCTCACCAAGGTGCGCCGCATCTGTGCGCATTTCCGCAAGTCGAGCACAGATGCTGCCACTCTCATCAATTCGGATGCTTTGCGCTTGTCACAAGAGACGGTGGAGGAAGATACGTCGCTTGATAGACAGAGCACCCTCCGGTCTGTTTCTCAGCGCGTATCGGAGGAGGGGGATGAGGATGAGGAGGAAGAGGAGGAGAATGTCGGCGAGAAAGTAGAGGGTACCAGTGCTCAGTCCTTAACTCTTGAGCGTGTATGGGCGGAAGAGGAGGACTTGGAGGAGGAGGAGGAGGAAATGGAGAGTCAGGCCAGTGAGGAGAGGGAATTCTTGCGTGTTGGGACTCTGGCGCACATGGCAGACTTCATGTTAAGTTGCCTATCCCGTGACCCTCGCGTTAGAAGAATTTTTTCCAACACCGATTACTGGGTGTTCACTCTCCTGGACCCACGGTACAAGCAGAACCTTTCCACTCTCATCCCTGCAGAGGAAAGGAGTATGAGAGTGAATAGATATCAACAGGCCCTGGTGCACAAGCTGAAACAATTCTTCCCATCTGACGCCGCTAGCGGCAGAGGGCATGGTTCTGTGGGCCAAGTAGCGGGGGGAGAGGAGGCGAGCAGGCAGCTTGTCCAGCACTGGCAGGGGAACGCTCTCCAAGGCCTTTGCCAGTTTTATGTCACCCCAGCAAGACACTGTCACCTGTCCCCAGTCTAGGCAGAGTAGGGGGGAGCTGTACAGAAAGATGGTGAGGGAGTACCTAGCTGACCATACCAACGTCCTGCGTGATCACTCTGCTCCATACAACTACTGGGTTTCAAAGCTGGACACGTGGCCTGAACTGGTGCTGTACGCCTTGGAGGTGCTGGCCTGCCCTGCCGCTAGCGTGCTGTCAGAGCGGGTATTCAGTGCAGCTGGTGGCGTCATCACCGATAAGCGTACACGCCTGTCAACTGACAGCGCTGACAGGCTGACACTTATTAAAACGAACAAAGCCTGGATTTCACCGGAATTCAAATCTCCTCCGGGGGAAAGCAGCTAAAGATTTAAATAACTTATGTATCCGATTCCTCTTCTCTACTCCTCTTCTCTACTCCTCCTCCTCTTCCATATCTACTTTGCCTAACGCTGACCCAAAAAACGCCATTTTTTAGAGGTCCAACTGGCACTCTTTTAGCACAATTTTTCAGGAGGGCCCCCTACAGGCCCTCTATTCAAACAATTTTTTCCAGAGGTCCACCTACAGGCCATCTCTTCAAACAATTTTTCAGGAAGGCCCCCTACTCTCCAAACAATTTTTCCGGAGGTCCACCTATAGGCCCTCTGTCCAAACAATTTTTCCGGAGTTCTACCTACAGGCCCTCTCTCCAAACAATTTTTCCGGAGGTCCACCTATAGGCCCTCTGTCCAAACATTTTTTCCGGAGGTCCACCTATAGGCCCTCTGTCCAAACAATTTTTCCGGAGTTCCACCTACAGGCCCTCTCTCCAAACAATTTTTCCGGAGGTCCACCTATAGGCCCTCTATCCAAACAATTTTTCCGGAGTTCCACCTACAGGCCCTCTCTCCAAACAATTTTTCCGGAGGTCCACCTACAGGCCCTCTGTCCAAAAAATTTTTCCGGAGTTCCACCTACAGGCCCTCTCTCCAAACAATTTTTCCGGAGGTCCACCTATAGGCCCTCTGTCCAAACAATTTTAACGGAGGTCCACCTACAGGCCCTCTCTCCAAACAATTTTTCCGGAGGTCCACCTACAGGCCCTCTGTCCAAACAATTTTTCCGGAGTTCCACCTACAGGCCCTCTCTCCAAACAATTTACGTCTTTTTCCTATCTTTCTCTCTCTCCAAACTAATTTTCCGGATAGCTGCCATATACGGTATTAAACTGAGTAGTATACATAGAACACATACCACACTTGATCAAGCTCATAATTGACAATTGTACCGGTTGATGCTAAATTTTTAAGTTGGGGTCCTGTGTCGTCATTCTAACTACATCCGGCTGTTGTCACCACCACACACGCTAGCCCCAGGGGGCACTCCCCTGGCTCAACCTCCTTCCCCCCAGCCTGCCCCCCCTCCTACAGGCCCTCTCTCCAGTTCCTGTTTCCAGTTTTATTTGAGCAAACTGCATACATTTTTATTTTTGGGTATAGGTGTGAAAAATAATATTACTTGCCAATCTATATTGCCCAACATTGGATACGGTAGCAAGTAGAAGACCAAACACATGCTGCTCACAGGGTTCCGCAAATTCCTGCTCCACCCGCAAATTCCTTGTCCACAATGTCAAGGAGGTCGAGGTTCTGTGGATGAGCAACAAGTCCTTCTGTACTGAAATCGCCGACAAAGTCTCCATCTAAGAACCTACAGACCGTTGTGGAGAGAGCGGCACAGCTCGCCATCAAAGTGACGAACCCCAACGCCAGACTGCGCAGAGAAGACAACAAATAAATATCTCTGTGGTTATTTTTGCTAAATAAAAGTCAAATAAACCCCCCAAAAAATTCATCTGTTCCTGTGCCTGATCCACCCAAGTTGAATCTGTCCCATCATGAGAAAGTCCCCCCCAAGGAGTCCCCACTGTAACTTGCTTCCCATACAACTACCTCACCCCCCGACACCTGTGTCTCGCCATTGTCCACCACCTCCTCAGACAACACTGGTAAATCCACACTGTCAGCACACGGAAACAGCAAAAGGTCTTGCGAATTGGGGCAGAGAATGTTGTGGGCTAGCACATCAGGGAAGGGGTGACTATGGGGTTCCAGGGAGTACGTGACCACATGCAATATTAATTTAAAAGTCATGCCACACTTGATCAATCTCATAATTTACGACTGTACTGGTTGATGCTAAATTTTTAAGTTGGGGTCCTGCGTCGTCATTCTAAATACATCCGGCTGTTGTCACCACCACACACGCTAGTCCAGGGGGCACTCCTCTGGCTCTTCCAGCGAAACCTCCTTCCCCCCAGCCTGCCCCCCACCTACAGGCCCTCTCTACAAACAATTTACCTGGATAGGGGACGTATTAGATGTTGTACTGATGTTTTTTTTTTGTTCTTCTTTTAATTGCCTCCTGACCTGTGATAGGCAGAGCATGGACACGTCCCCTTAGCTGCAGTGGGAAAGATACTCCCCTGGCCAGAGCAAGCTCTTTTTCCGTTTTCCGTGGTCGAAAAATCCATTAAATATAAGGTCCCAAGATAGGGGACGTATACAGTATTAAACTGAGAAGAATCGATACCATACCGGTTGATGCAACAGTTTTCCAAAATCCATTCTGGCTGTTGTCACCACCACACACGCTAGCCCAGGGGGCACTCCTCTGGCTCTTCCAGCGAAACCTCCTTCCCCTCCACCTACAGGCCCTCTCTCCAAACAATTTACCCGGGTAGGGGGACGTATTAGATATTGTACTGATTCTGAATTGCGTCCGGCGATAGACGGGAATCGAACCCAGATCAACTGCTTGGGAAGTAGCTATGCTCACCACTATACCACCAGCAGGCACAGCAACTGATAAGAACAGATACTAAACTTGATTTCAGCTGCAGTGCTAGCTGTCCAAACAATTTTTCCGGAGGTCCACCTATAGGCCCTCTGTCCAAACAATTTTTCCGGAGTTCCACCTACAGGCCCTCTCTCCAAACAATTTTTCCGGAGGTCCACCTACAGGCCCTCTGTCCAAATAATTTTTCCGGAGGTCCAGCTACAGGCCCTCTCTCCAAACAATTTTTCCGGATGTCCACCTACAGGCCCTCTCTCCAAACAATTTTTCCGGAGGTCCAGCTATAGGCCCTCTCTCCAGTTCCAGTTTCCAGTTTTATTTGCGCAAACTGCGTAAATTTTATTTTTGGGATAGGTGTGAAAAATAATATTACCTGCGTATCTATATTGCCCAACATTGGGTACGGTAGCAACAAGAAGACCAAACACATGCTGCCCACAGGGTTCCGCAAATACCTGGTCCACAATGTCAAGGAGCTCGAGGTTCTGTTGATGAGCAACAAGTCCTTCTGTGCAGAAATCACCCACAACATCTCCTCAAAGAACCGAAAGACCATTGTGGAGAAAGCGGCACAGCTCGCCATCAAAGTGACGAAACCCCAACGCCAGACTGTGCAGCAAAGATAACGAATAAATATCTCTGTGGTTATTTGTGCTAAATAAAAGTTAAATAAACACACAAAAAAAAAAGATCTGTTCCTGTGCCTGATCCACCCAAGTTGAATCTGTCCCATCATGAGAAAGTCCCCCCAAGGAGTCCCCTCTGTAACTTGCTTCCCATACAACTACCTCACCCCCCGACACCTGTGTATCGCCATTGTCCACCACCTCCTCAGACAACACTGGTAAATCCCCACTGTCAGCACACGGAGACTGCAAAAGGTCTTGCGAATTGGGGCAGAGAATGTTCTGGGCTAGCACATCAGAGAAGGGGTGACTATGGGGTTCCAGGGAGTACGTGACCACATGCAATCTCCATCTAAAAAGTCATACTGAGGCTCACCACCATGCTTTACACTGCAATCTTATTACTGAGGCTCACCACCATGCTTTACACTGCAATCTTATTGAAAGACAGACAATCAGGGGTTCACCGCCAGGTTGTCAGGCAGCATTTTTAAGTGGGTCACCATTACCGTGTCCCTGAAAATTGCCTTGGGGTCATCCCCAGACTATTGGCCAGATTTAGAAAAAATGGTGCAATTAGGGAGCCTCAGAGGCATCCCTACATGCTGCCCCTGCTGTTTCCTGTCCATTTCCATGGTGTTTCCATCATTTTCTGAGGTTTCCAGGTTTTCACCCAGCCTTCCCTAGGCAGAGCCTTGGTCCCCTGCAAAAAATGCTCGAGTCTCCCATTGACTTCAATGGGTTCGTTATTCGAAACGAGCACCCGAGCATCGGGAAAAGTTCGACTCGAATAACGAGCACCCGAGCATTTTAGTGCTCGCTCATCTCTAGTGTGGACCTATTTATTCTCGCATCATAGAATTCACAGTAAAACAGCCACATCCACACAATTGGTTACCTTGTGTAGAATGTTTTTGTGGTAAATGTGGTCCTCTGCAGGCATCCTCCATTGTATGCATTTTTGCTGGAGATTGCTGTTAGCAACGGATCACATGTGCAGGATTTTCCCCCGGTTTGATATGCGCTACAGCATATGGGGTTTGAGCACTTTCCTGCCATTTTAGACCACGTTTTTTTCAGTGAGTGTATTTGGTCACCAATATACCCCTTATCCCTCCAGTAATTACTGGGGCCGCCGTGCTGTACAGCACACCTCCTGGCTGGGTGTATGTAAACTTATTCATGTGTAGCCATCATTTGTGGTCACGTTCATTACCACATTTAAGTGAAATTTTGGTTTTGGGCGAAATTGGTGTTGGATTTGCCTTTCTCGTTCATGACTTCATTGTATCCTGGGGAGCCCACCCCAGTACACGGCTTACACATCTACAGCTCTGCTTCACCTTCCATGATTACTCTTCAGCACTGTTCTACTGGCCACGCTATATCACTCCCCTACATTAGCTCTCCAATTCTGCTGCATCTGTTCTTCTTCCCTGCAGTATCATCCCCACCTGTCCAGGCTGCTTAAGACACTCTTGAAACCAGAAGTTTAACTGATTCTTCTAAGTGAGAACAAAGTGTTAATCTTTCTGTCTCAGACAAACATCTGCCCACAGTTATATTCATAGGATATTTGCTTCAGCGTCTCAATTTCTGGTTATAGATTTTTATTTTCATTAGACTATGCTACAATTTAAGAACATAAATAAGACTTTGAACAGATATAAAGCCCTCTCCTCGGCATTGTTTGTGCACTCCTGATCATTTCATCACAGATCTATGTCTGTTAGGAGACTGGGAACAGATGGAAGACTCTATCTTATCTCCCAGAGATCTTGGTTCCTTTTGTGTCATCTCTTCTTCAGGCTCTGCTGGTTATGGTACTCCTGCCTGATGCTCCACTCTGCGCAGTCACTGACCTCAGCACCCGGATGTCACCTATCACTGAAGGATGAGGTATTTAAATATGAATATTCTAAAGACGGAGACATTATTATAGGAGGAATCTTCACAGCACATTCATTGGTGAAGAGCTGGCAGCGTCCATATGAAATGCTGGACCAAGAGATCTGCATATTGTGAGTACTGAGTACATGAAAAACCTTTGTAAACTATGTCAATGTATGTTAACCCTTTTAATACCAATGAGATATTATCATTTAATGATTAAAGGTTATGACCACCTTTAAAGACATTTTTTATTGCATTATGCTCATTTGGGGTTAAAAATCATGTTTTCAGTTGGTCTTTATTAAACATTTTCAGCTATTTCTGATAAACAGGGGTTAAAATTCAGTCTGTTTTCTTTGAGTTCTATCATCTGACAGCTCATCTTATTGCTGACCTCCTGACCTGATAAACTCTTATTTAAGCCACTTTGTGTCAGTTTGATAAGAACTAGTGAAGGGATTCAGAGAAAACACTCAGATAGACAGATTTGTAACTCTTGTTTCACAGAAGAGAATGAATATTTTTAATAAAGACCAAATGGAAAAAAAATATTTTTAGCTCAAAATGAGTAAACAATGACCGGCTAGTGTCCATAACCATCCATTAATGGTGCTTAGGTTACCGTTCTGGAACTGAGCGTACCTTGTATGCAGCACACGCTGTTTTCTGCTCTATGGTATATGTGGGGGTTATTACATACTTGCTTTTCGAAGATTTTAAACACAAAAAGAAATGTGATTCTCCTCATGTGTTGTCATGTTGTTAATAAGGACACTGAAAATCTGGTACTGGCTTATGATTTCAGTCTAATATATGAAATATGGGCATGTGTGAGGTGACAGAGGTGTACAGCCCCAAGCTTCATATTAATAAAGTCCTACCCTAGAAACGACCAGACAGAATACTTCTCTGGGCCGGGTATTGCTCTGATGTCTTGTGTGATAAATCATCTCTGCTCCATACACTCTCTGCCCTGCCTGATCTCATATTATCTCCTTCTGTTTATCTGGAGAGAGACAGGAAAAAGAAAAGCTGTCACCTCCATCAACAGAAATAGAAGTAAAATTTCAGTTTTACATAAAATATTTAAACTTAGAATCAGATTCCTGTGCATTAGAGATGAGAGAACGAGGTTCGGTTCAGGGTTCACAAATGTTTCAAAAAGTTAGGTTATGACCCATCCAGATTGGTTCCAATTGCCCTGGAATTTGGTACGGTATAGAACACCCTCTAGTCTCCTAGACTAGCCTCCTCCTAAGGCCTTAGGCCTCATGCGCAGGGCACCCCACGGTAGCAGTATGGAGTGCTTACGTGGGGATCCTCTCCATGCCTCCACACCACAAGTTGAATGGGTCTGCATCCGTTGCGACTGCCGCACAGATGGTGCCCATGCATTGGGGACCTCAAATTGCAGTCGCCAGTGCACGGAACGGCCACACAAAGGCTGTGTGCAAAAGGCCTAATTCACGCATCAGTGATGTCCATCAGTGATTTGGAGCCAAATCCAGGTGCTGCTCTAAACACAGAACCGGAGCAGATATGTCCATTATACCTTATCTCTGTGGAGACTCTAATCCTGGTTTTGGATCACAATCACTGACCAAAACACTGACATGTGCATGTTCCGATGCTCTCCCTTGCCCTGCACTGGATCAAGCAGGGCAAGGGCTTTTTTATTTACCATAACACACTGCCTGGCAGATGCTTCCGCCCAGTAGTGTATTCGGTGACATCACCGGCTCTGACAGGACAGCTTTAGCTGGTGACGTCGTCGGGCTCGCTGCTGGGCGGAAGCCTCCACCTGGCATCGCTAAGGAGAGCCTGATACATCACCAGATCCCCTAAAAATGACTTTACCCTGCACAATTTAGCACAAGACAAAGGAGAGCATCAGTGCATGAAATGCTCCGATGCCCATATTAGTGGGGCTGCCAGGGTGAAAATATGGGCTATGGACAACCCCTTGAAGAACAGTGCTGGAATTACTATATGAATAGTAAATGATGTCTAAGTGATACTGACATACATAGCTCTGTGAAAACACACGTTTGATGTTGCTAATATACAACATGCTTAAAACACACCACGCCGGTACATGTGTTACGTTTTTCATATTTCAAAGCTTCCAAAAAGCGTCCCTTATCAGGGCAGGTGGTGTTTGGTGATCAAACCAGTCTTCTTCATGAAGACTAGGCCACATTTTGTAAATCTGATGTGTCACTTTGGAATGCTTTTACTTATCCAAACCATTCTGAGACTGTTTTATTGTGACACATTGTACTTCATGACAGTGGTAAATTTGAGTCAATATGTTTTACCTTTATTTATTTAAAAAATACAAAATTTACAGAAACATTTTTAAAATTCACTATTTTCTAAATTTGAATTTCTTTGCTTTTAAGGTGGATAGTGATACCTCATAAAATAGATATTACGTAATATTCCCCATATGTCTACTTTATGTTGGTATCATTTTAAATTTTAGAAGCAATTTTTAAATTAAAAAAAAAAAAAAAACTTCGAAACTCAGTTTTCAAAGTACTAATTGGTGTTGGATTTGTGGTGGCACAGGTGTATAATATCCTGCATTTTACCTTTTAATTTGTGAGCTATGTGGTGGATGTGTGTTTTCTTGTCTGAAGCCATGCTGCTAGCTCACCTTCCATTCCATTTGAATTATGGGATTCCGCGGCGCCGATGGAGTAGGGGACGTCGTCCCATGCATTGGCGCTTTTGGGTGCATCCCATCAATGAATCCAGTATGACTTGTGGGTTTTTCTCGCTGTTATACCCGGAGCTGCGTCAGCATCCTGAGAAATTTACAGCTTATTTACAGATGACGACAGATTCCTTTGATGAGTTGGTTGTGAAATTGGGACCTTGGCTTCAGAGCAAGAACACACGCTTTCGGAGATGTCCGTCCCCTGAGGAGCAACTTATGTTAACCATACGGTAAATATTTCCCCTGACATGTGACTGTAGGATTTTGACTCAAAATGTTAGACTGTATTAAGACCAAAATCTTATGTATGATATGACAAATGCAAGCCACATAGTTGGCCTACGTCATACTTCCTTTTTCTCCTCATTCCTATATTGTCAAGTACAGTGGCGTAACTACAACTAACTGGGCCCCACAGCAAATTTTTGAATGGGGCCCCCCCAGAAACTTCCTCGCAACCCCGAACTCACATGCAACCCTCACTCTTGTGGCTAGTCAAGATTGAGCTCTCCTAGACAAGGCCTGACAGCCGCTCCATCTGCTTTCTATAGTGTCACTGTATATAATGTCATTGTATAATACTGTTGAGGGGGGCCTGACAATAAAATCTTTTAGTCTCCCTCCTGAGGGGGCCCCTTGTGGGTCTGGGCCCCAAAGCAGCTGCTTCCCCTGCTTCCCCTATTGCTACGCCCCTGGTCAAGTAATTTGTTCCTAATATTTAACATGAATGATTCCTGTTTGAAAACATTACTGATACACCTAAAAAAAGGACAAAATACTCCCTTGTACTGTACTATGTGTTGCCAAATGACTAGGTCCTAATATACAGATGATAAACTGCAATTTTAGAAACTCAGGTCTCGTTGTTGATATGTTGGTGTTATTTCTCCCAAAAAGCCACTGGATGTTATTGTAATAAAGTGTAAATTTATTGTGTGCCAATTTTTTACCCAACTCGTTCAGCATCAATTTGATGAGCTCTGTTTACATCTGTATCTATCTGGTATCAATATGTGGGGACTATGTGCTAATAAGAGTTGTGCCTTCTTTTTTGGTTTGTCCTTACGGTTTAAATTATTTGTCTAATTTTGTTGTTCAATTTCTATGTATTTGCAGCATTCTGGCAACCCTGGAGAGCTATTCCAGCCTCCAGAATCAATTTTGTTTGGGGAAGTCCACAATATCCAATATTGTAAAGGACACATGCAAGGCAATGTCATCCCACACCCCACCATGGAAGACTGGCTCAGAATTGCGGAGACCTTCTGGGAAGTGACACAGTTTCCAAATTGTTTGTGTGCCCTGGATGGGAAACATATCCACATCCAGAAACCTCCCCTTAGTGGGTCTTTATTTTTTAATTATAAAAGGTATTTTTTTGTTATTTTGATGGCACTGGCAGATGCCAACTATCACTTTATTGCTGTGGATATAGGGCTTATGGTCGTACTAACGACTCAAAAATGTTTAAAGCCTCAGCCATGGGCAGCAGGGTCTATGGTAATAATTTTAGTTTCCCTGAGCCACAACCTCTGCCTGGCACCACAGAGCCTCTTCCTTTTGTAATTGTTGAGGATGTTCCATGCCAAAAACATATTAAGTTATTTGTGTGTAAATGTTGTTAATTTTTTAATATATATATATATATATTTTTTTTTTTTTTTCTAATTTATAACAACAATGTATTAAGTAATGTTTAAAGTTATTTTTTGTAAATTAAATACATTTTCTTAGTTCTAAATTTTTTGTCATGCCCTTTTCTTATCTTTTCTTAAACACTTTGACGTCCAGAGGGATTTTGTTCAAAATTGTTTTTCAAAGTTCAACTGCCACCCCCACTGCCCCCCCCCCACAATGTTTATACCACCACTCCAATTGATGACCTAACCTCAGGATAAATTTGCTACTGGCTATCCTCAGGGTCTAACTCCAAGTCATCAGTTGTAGCAGTCTAAGGGTTCACTAGTCCGAGTGCAGCTTTCTCTGCTCATTTTGAAATTGTTTGGCCTAGCAATGGCAGTGTAGATATTGTGTCAAGTATGGTGTCATCATTCCTTTTTTGTGAGACAACTCCTTCATACCCACATGAAGAGATGGATCTGGGGCTACCGAACTTGGCTGACTATTTTTTTAGCAACACAAATCAATCTCCTTTCAGCGTGGTGGGTTGGAGACATTTCTATTCCATGGATTCAAATTGAGTCCTCCTCGGCCCCTCAAAATATCTCCAGGCACTGCTTACTGACTGCTTGAGCCCCTCTCCAAAAAAACCTCTGATCTTACCCTACATTTTAGATGGCGCTTTATACCCCTGGCACACCTTTCATCGAAGAAGTGCTCATGTAACTATAAAGGTACCTTCAATGTCTCCTTTACAATTATTGGAGATGAAACTTCTAGACACTGATCACTTATTTTGGAAATTGCAGGGTCTTCAGTGGATTTCCCAATTATTCGAAGAAGGCAAACTTAAATCCTTCATAGACCTTCAACGAGAGTTTGGTACACCCCATAGAAACTTCTACAAATACTGTATTTACAGGTTTGTCACTTGTTACAATGACACAATCCTTGGGAGATTGTCATCCATAGGCAATTATTAGAGCTATGGGGATACCCCAAGATGTCCATGACCCCAGGCATTAGACCACTATATATGAGCTTAGGAGATAAACAATATTTTCAAAAAACTGCCCCCTTCTTAGCATTGGATAAAGAACTGATTAGTTCAGTTTCTGTGGCCAACTGAATCCCAGCTCTGAGATTTATCTCCAGCACTTTCTTTAGTGCATCTCTTTATCAAGCAGCAATTAAAACCTACCTGAGATGGTACCTAACCCCTTCCATCTTTGCTGGTGTCAATGTGGGGCCAAAGGTACACTATTGCATACTCTCTGGTCTTGTCCCAAATTGTCAAATCTATGGGAAAGTGTCTTTAATCTGGCCTCTAAATTTTGTGGTCTAACTCTTGAACCTTCACCATTTTGGGCCCTATATTTCATGGATATGCAGGTTATCCCCGCGACCTACAGGATCCCCATTGCTCACTTATTTATTGTCACTAAACTTAACATCAATAGATACTGGAAATCCACTGAAGCCCCGACACTGTTGTAAACTATCACACGTGTGCAACAAAACTGTTTTTATGAAATGCTGATGGCCTACAAGGATCACAAGACTAACAGATTTTGGCACCATTGGCAGGCCTGGTTAGCTTTTATGCCCATAACATCAACTACACATACCTTATCCAGAACATGAAACCCCCTGAGACCATTTTGTTTTATTTTTGTATGATTTTATTTTCTTTAATAACGTTTCTGTAACATTGTGTATTCTCCACTGATGCAGATATGCTTACCTATTTCATGCTAAATAACTACAAACTGCATAAAAAGCAGTTACAATGTCATTCTGTTTTGTTTGTGTACATTGTAAAAATGTGAAAATCAATAAAACTATTAACATAAAAAAATATAGATGGATCTGGCTCATATAAGTGGATCTTGGATCCTGGATGTTGGCAGGAAGGTGAAAAGTGTCCCGGGGTAGAAAGGGATAAACACTACTGTTTGAAGCAAACCAGATAATCGATGTCTTCAAAGATTTTTGAAGTAAAACTAGAACCTGCTTTGGAGCTTCTTGCTTAGATGGTCTTCATGAGACAAGAAAAAAAAAAAAAAAAACAACTTTTACAAATATTACAATGGGGTCTGAAATTTTATACTATGTTCTGTGCAAATTTTGGTTGAGTACATCAAAATACGTATGTAGGTACTGATGTTAGATAGGTGTGATTTGCAATTTAACCCCTTCCCGACCGGCGCCGTACATGACGGCGCTCGGGCGGTTCGGGGACATGACGCCCGCTTCTAACAGCAGAGACTTGCCGCTTCTTACCTCCATCGGCGGCGACTTCCTGGGCCTTCTGATGCCGTGATCACACGTGATCACGGCATCAGGATGCGTCTGAACCCAGAAGCCTACGCTTCCGGGTGGTGTACAGACGCCCCGATTGGCCAATCGGGGTGTCTGTACACCATATGAAAACTGTAATCTTCGCTGGTGAGGATTACAGTTTTCAAACTGCAATTCTTATTCTGGCCACTAGATAGCAGACCAGGATAAGAAATGAGCAATTCATGGATTTAACTGCATCTAGTAAATCCATGATTGCTCATAAAGAAAAAAAAACAAAACACAATATATCAGCTCATATTTGAGCTTTAAAATAATCACAAAAAAATAAAAAAAATGTTAAAAAATATATAAAAAATAAAAAAGATATAAAAGTTCAAATCACCCCCCTTTCCGTATAAGTAAAAAATAAATACCTAAATAACAATAAATATAGACATCATGGGTATCACCGTGACCGAAAACGCCCGTACTTTTAAAATATATTTTAAAAAATTCCAATCCGGCGAATTGTGTGGCGGAAAAAAGAGTCCAAATGGCGATTCGCCGTTTTTTGTCGCTTTTTTTTCTAAAAAAAATTAAATAAAAAGTGATCAAAAAGTCATACACACCCCAGAATGGTATCAATAAAAACTTCAGACTGCCCCGCAAAAAATGAGCCCCCATACAGCTCTGTACACATAAATACCAAAAAGTTATAGGGGTCAAGATATGACAAGGAAAAAAAAAAAAAAAGGGCAACTTTCTAATTATTTTATCACCATCTAAACGCAGGAAAAACTATACATATTAGGTATTGCCGGATTCATACTGACCAGTAGAATGAAAGTAACCAGTCAGTTTTAATGCACATCGAACGCTGTAAATAAGAAACCCGTAGAACTGTAGCGGAATAGTGGTTTTCTTGCAATTTCACCCCATTTGGAATTTTTTTCCCGCTTCCCACTACACCATATGCAATATTAAATGGTGGCGTTGGAAAGTACAACTTGTCCCGCAAAAAACAAGCCCTCATACAGCTATGTGAACAGAAAAATAAAACAGTTATGGCTGTTTGAAGGCAGGGAGCGCAAAACGAAAATACAGAACCGAAAAAACCTCCGGGGTAGAAAGGGTTAAATACTTTCTGAGACTAACATTCTAATAGTTTCAAAATTATATCTACATCAACAAAACTTCCAAGCTCAACCGAGCGCCTCAGGGACTGGAGAGCCAACTGGTACCGATAGGGACAAGTCTATGTGGTTTTGGAGCCACTGGTGGTCACTCTCTCTTTGTTGAGGTTCCGTATAAAATGGTCACTCATTGACTTCCAGCGGGTCATGACAAAACATCCTTGAAACAATGTCCTCTAACATTCGATTTGTTAGAGGATATTTGACAGACAGATGTCTGACTACTACCAAACACCAAATTTAAGATTAGATAACTACTATGGGTGTACCGTCATAGGGGCAATTCTTTACACCTGTGACAGCCACCTGCGATGAGTAGCTGGGGAAAATATTAAAATCATGGGATAGGACCAGCAGGCGCAGGAAGCCAACTGAGATGCAGCTCCAGCAGATGCACTTTTCTGCATCTGCATGAGCTGACAGAAGCCAATAAAATACAGTGGCCTCATGCAACAATCAGCACAAAAGTGTAGGGAAGAAACACTTGGTTACAGACTATCAACTGTGGTATGAAAAGGGATACCAAAGGCTGATTGCCAGTTACCAATATTACAACAATGTCAGTCCTTCAGTCATACTGTATTTTTGGGGGTAACGGAGATTACAACATTATTTGCCAAAAAGGTTCTGCCTAAAGAGAGGAAAAAGTGACCAGTATTAAATGGCGGGGCAGATGATGGCTATTGAGCTATAAATTAGGAAAATGCAATAACAATCATCGTGGCACAATGTGCAAAGTTAGACTACAAGCCACCACCATGAAAATCCATTAAACCTGAAACCTATTCTCTCGGTATGTAGTGAGTATCATAAAATAAGTTAAACTGGAGAAAAACACTCACCACAGCTCAATTGGCCATTATGGGAGAGAGTCTCAAAATTGGGCACGTTGGAGCTAAAAACCTCTTCCCAGAGGGGACAGGTGGCCACTAGGGATGTGCGAACCCTTGGAAGTTCGGGTTCGCTGGATTTGGCCGAACTTCAGGTCAAAGTTAGGCCGAACCCAAACCCGAACCCCATTGAACTCAATGGGGACCTGAACTTTGGTGTACTTAAATGGATGTAAAATAGTCATAGTAAGGGCTAGAGGGCTAGGGAAATGACTTAAAATAACATAAAATAGAAAAAAATATAATAATAATCTTGAACTAGGAGGCGGAGGTCAAAGAGGACTAGGTGGTTGAGAAGGCGGTGGAAGTGGTGGTGTAGGTCGAAGTGGTAATGGAGGAGGAGGTGGTAGCTAACACTGTTTTTGTTTTTTATTTTTTTCCTATATATATATATTTATAAATTTGGGAAGACCACAAAACATTGGGAATAGAAATGTCACTGCAAAGAGAAAGTGCGCTGGAGTATAACAATGGCTGAGTGCAGCCGGTATACTTGGCTACTCAGCACAAGGTACGGACAAGTCCTGTGGGATCCATGTCTGGTTCATTTTCACTGGTTCAGCGGCACCAACCACTCATCGGTCTGTGTCCCATGCCTGTTCACAGCTCCTGCGCAGTGTGGGGTTTTTCCCTCAAACAGATGAATTTCAAAACTTTCTGCTGTCGTTTCCCCCTGGCTATGCTGAAGTTGGTGGTGAAGGTGTTATGCTGACCAGATGAGGAGGTGGTAGAGGAGGAAAGCTTTTCCACCCCAGTAATCAGCCGGAGTAGGAGGAGGAGGCAACGAGAAATGTCCTGCAATCCTCCGTGGTGCTAGGACATACACTAAATTGCTATCCCCCTCAGGCCCAGCCACCACTGCATTTACCCAGATTAACTATATTAATTTCCCTGTCACATATGCAGTACAGGTGTACCCCCAACCAAAAATGGGTATATATCACCCACCGAACTAACAGACAGATTAACTTTATTAATTTCCCCGTTGTGTATGTGGTGCAGGTGCACCTCACACCAAATTGGGAATATGTCACCCACCGAACTAACAGATGGATTAACTTTATTAATTTCCCTGTCAAGTCTGCAGTACAGGTGTATTTCTCATCAGAAATGGGAATATGTCCCCCATCGAACTAACAGACGGACTAACTTTATTAGTTTCCCTGTCACATATGCAGTACAGGTGTACCTCTCACCGGAAATGGGAACATGTCCCCCACTGGACTAACAGACGGATTAACTATATTAATTTCCCTGTCACATATGCAGTACAGCTGTATCTCTCACAAAAAAATGGGAATATGTCACCCAGCGAACTAACAGACAGATTAACTATTATATTTTTTGTGTAAGGGGTACAAAAATGGTGCATTGCACCCACAAAAAATCACTATAGGTCACTTACAGAATTACTTATTATATTTCTGTGTCAGGGGTACAAAGGGGTACAAAGATGATGCATTGCACCCATAAAAATTGTTATAGGTCACCCACATAATTAACAGCCAGATTGCGTATTATATTTCTGTGTCAAGGGTGCAAAGCTGGTGTATTTTACCCACAAAACAATCACTATATATACTGTAGGTCACCCACAGAATAGCCAGATTCCTAACACTTTTCCTCAATTCAGCTGCCTGATTCCTGTCCCTGCACTTCTCAGTACCTACAACAAGAAAGGAGCGGAGAGAGCTGAGGCTGGAGGTCCCCTACTTGGCTACATTTATAAAGTCACTGAAAATAATGCACTGGAACAATAATAGATGCAAACATAATATATGGACTAAGCCCTCACTCTAATGATAAAATCAGAGACTTTTAGCCAATACATTTTTATCAAAACACATCTGTGCCCACCTACCAGTGCCAAGGTTGTCTCAGTCAGGAAGGCCCTATGGTAAACCTACCTATGCGGTTGTACATCTATGTTCAGGAGAGTAGACCCTGCACATATAGTGTGCTGCTCCTAGTCACCTCCATGTGCATCAGCAACCAATGAGAGGAGGAGCACGGATCGCTATATGCACCACCTTAATCAAGGCGGCCTGTTTGATAGGAGGGGCAAAAGTGCACAGGAATGCTACTCCCAGGATAGAAGCGCATTCACACACACAAGAAAAACAAAAAAAATCATGGATAAAAGCTACAAAACATCCCTTATGATATGATAGTAAATAGAGATGAGCGAGCACTAAAATGCTCGGGTGCTCGTTATTCGAGTCAAACTTTTCCCGATGCTCGGGTGCTCGTTTCGAGTAACGAACCCCATTGAAGTCAATGGGAGACTCGAGCATTTTTTGCGGGGGACCAAGGCTCTGCCTAGGGAAGTCTGGGTGAAAACCTGGAAACCTCAGAAAATGATGGAAACACCACGGAAATGGACAGGAAACAGCAGGGGCAGCATGCATGGATGCCTCTGAGGCTGCTTAATCCCACCATTACCCCAAATCCTCAGGCAACAGCCTGGTGGTTACCCTCATGGCAATTGTGCTCACCCAGACCAAGAAAGGCGAGGCAAATACCCATCACATGTTAGGGAAACACCCAACTAGGTGCAACGAAGGTCCATCACCGCCTGCAGGTGACACCACTGCTCATGCTGGCACTGCAGCTGACATCAAGTTTAGTATCTGTTCTTATCAGTTGCTGTGGCTGTTGGATGTATAGTGGTGAGCATAGCTACTTCCCAAGCATCTAAAAAATAAATCAATACAATATCTAATACGTCCCCCTACCCGGGTAAATTGTTTGGAGAGAGGGCCTGTAGGTGGGGGGGAGGAGGTTTCGCTGGAAGAGCCAGAGGAGTGCCCCCTGGGCTAGCGTGTGTGGTGATGACAAGAGCTGGAATGGATTTAGAAAAACTGTTGCATCAACCGGTATGGTATCGATTCTTCTCAGTTTAATACCGTATACGTCCCCTATCTTGGGACCTTATATTTTATGGATTTTTCGACCACGGAAAACGGAAAAAGAGCTTGTTCTGGCCAGGGGAGTGTCTTTCCCACTGCAGCTAAGGGGACGTGTCCATGCGCTGCCTATCACAGGTCAGGAGGCAATTAAAAGAAGAACAAAAAAAACATCAGTACAATATCTAATACATCCCCTATCCAGGTAAATTGTTTGTAGAGTAGGCCTGTAGGTGGGGGGCAGGCTGGGGCAAGGAGGTTTCGCTGGAAGAGCCAGAGGAGTGCCCCCTGGGCTAGCGTGTGTGGTGATGACAAGAGCTGGAATGGATTTAGAAAAACTGTTGCATCAACCGGTATGGTATCGATTCTTCTCAGTTTAATACCGTATACGTCCCCTATCTTGGGACCTTATATTTTATGGATTTTTCGACCACGGAAAATGGAAAAAGAGCTTGCTCTGGCCAGGGGAGTGTCTTTCCCACTGCAGCTAAGGGGAAGTGTCCATGCTCTGCCTATCACAGGTCAGGAGGCAATTAAAAGAAGAAACAAAAAAAACATCAGTACAATATCTAATACGTCCCCTATCCGGGTAAATTGTTTGTAGAGAGGGCCTGTAGGTGGGGGGCAGGCTTGGGGGAAGGAGGTTTCACTGGAAGAGCCAGAGGAGTGCCCCCTGGGCTAGCGTGTGTGGTGGTGACAACAGCCGGATGTAGTTAGAATGACGACGCAGGACCCCAACTTAAAAATTTAGCATCAACCGGTACAATTGTCAATTATGAGCTACATCAAGTGTGGCATGACTTTTAAATTAATATTGCATGTGGTCACGTACTCCCTGGAACCCCATAGTCACCCCTTCCCTGATGTGCTAGCCCAGAACATTCTCTGCCCCAATTCGCAAGACCTTTTGCTGTTTCCGTGTGCTGACAGTGGGGATTTACCAGTGTTGTCTGAGGAGGTGGTGGACAATGGCGAGACACAGGTGTCGGGGGGCTGAGGTAGTTGTATGGGAAGCAAGTTACAGTGGGGACTCCTTGGGGGGGAATTTCTCAGGATGGGACAGATTCAACTTGGCTGGATCAGGCACAGGAACAGATGAATTTTTGGGGGGTTTATTTAACTTTTATTTAGCAAAAATAACCACAGAGATATTTATTTGTTATCTTCTCTGCGCAGTCTGGCGTTGGGGTTCGTCACTTTGATGGCGAGCTGTGCCGCTCTCTCCACAATGGTCTGTAGGTTCTTAGATGGAGACTTTGTCGGCGATTTCAGTACAGAAGGACTTGTTGCTCATAAACAGAAACACGACCTCCTTGACATTGTGGACAAGGAATTTGCGGGTGGACCAGGAATTTGCGGAACCCTGTGAGCAGCACGTGTTTGGTCTTCTACTTGCTACCGTATCCAATGTTGGGCAATATAGATTCGCAAGTAATATTATTTTTCACACCTATCCCAAAAATAAAAATGTATGCAGTTTGCGCAAATAAAACTGGAAACTGGAATTGGAGAGAGGGCCTGTAGGTGGACCTCCGGAAAAATTGTTTGGAGAGAGGGCCTGTAGGTGGAACTCCGGAAAAATTGTTTGGAGAGAGGGCCTGTAGGTGGACCTCCGGAAAAATTGTTTGGACAGAGGGCCTGTAGGTGGACCTCCGGAAAAATTGTTTGAAGAGAGAGCCTGTAGGTGGACTTCCGGAAAAATTGTTTGGAGAGAGGGCCTGTAGGTGGACCTCCGGAAAAATTGTTTGAATAAAAGGCCTGTAGGGGACCCTCTTGAAAAATTGTGCTAAAAGAGTGCCAGTTGGACCTCTAAAAAATGGCGTTTTTTGGATCAGCGTTAGGCAAAGACGATAGGGAGGAGGAGGAGGAGGAGGAGGAGTAGAGAAGAGGAATCGGATACATAAGTTATTTAAATCTTTAGCTGCTTTCCCCCGGAGGAGATTTGAATTCCGGTGAAATCCAGGCTTTGTTCATTTTAATAAGCGTCAGCCTGTCAGCGCTGTCAGTTGACAGGCGTGTACGCTTATCGGTGATGACGCCACCAGCTGCACTGAATACCCGCTCTGACAGAACGCTAGCGGCAGGGCAGGCCAGCACCTCCAAGGCGTACAGCGCCAGTTCAGGCAATGTGTCCAGCTTTGAAACCCAGTAGTTGTATGGAGCAGAGTGATCGCTACGGACGTTGGTATGGTCAGCTAGGTACTCCCTCACCATCTTTCTGTACAGCTCCCCCCTACTCTGCCTAGACTGGGGACAGGTAACAGTGTCTTGCTGGGGTGACATAAAAGTGGCAAAGGCCTTGGAGAGCGTTCCCCTGCCAGTGCTGGTCAAGCTGCCTGCTCACCTCCTCTCCCCCGCTACTTGGCTCACAGAACCATGCCCTCTGCCGCTAGCGGCGTCAGATGGGAAGAATTGTTTCAGCTTGTGCACCAGGGCCTGTTGATATCTATTCACTCTCATACTCCTTTCCTCTGCAGGGATGAGAGTGGAAAGGTTCTGCTTGTACCGTGGGTCCAGGAGAGTGAACACCCAGTAATCGGTGTTTGAAAAAATTCTTCTAACGCGAGGGTCACGGGATAGGCAGCCTAACATGAAGTCTGCCATGAGCGCCAGAATCCCAACACGTAAGAATTCCCTCTCCTCACTGACCTGACTCTCCATTTCCTCCTCCTCCTCCTCCTCCAAGTCCTCCTCTTCAGCCCATACACGCTCAAGAGTTAAGGACTGAGCACTGGTACCCTCTACTGTCTCGCCGACATTCTCCTCCTCTTCCTCCTCATCCTCATCCCCCTCCTCCGATACGTGCTGAGAAACAGAATGGAAGGTGCTCTGGCTATCAAGCGACGTATCTTCCTCCACCATCTCTTGTGACAAGCGCAAAGCATCCGACTTGATGCTGAGCAGTGAGTTTTTCAACAGGCAAAGCAGCGGGATGGTGAGGCTGATAATGGCGGCATCGCCGCTGACCATCAGTGTTGACTCCTCAAAGTTGCTCAACACCTGGCAGACATCAGACATCCACGTCCACTCCTCATTGTAGACTTGAGGAATCTGACTGACCTGACTACCAGTTCTTGTGGAAGATGACATCTGGCAGTCTACAATCGCTCTGCGCTGCTGGTAAACTCTGGATAACATGTTTACTGTGGAATTCCATCGCGTGGGCACGTCGCACAACAGTCGGTGAGCGGGAAGTTGTAGGCGGCGCTGCGCTGCCCTGAGAGTGGCAGCATCTGTGTTCGACTTGCGGAAATGCGCACAGATGCGGCGCACCTTGGTGAGCAAATCAGACAGATTGGGGTATGTCTTGAGGAACCGGTGAACTATGAGATTGAAGACGTGGGCCAGGCATGGCACATGTGTCAGTCTGCCGAGTTGCAGAGCCGCCACCAGGTTACGCCCGTTGTCACACACAACCGTGCCTGGCTTAAGGTTCAGCGGTGCCAGCCACACATCGGTCTGCACCGTGATGCCCTGTAACAGCTCTTGGGCGGTGTGCCTTTTGTCACCTAAGCTCAGCAGTTTGAGCACCGCCTGCTGGCGCTTACCCACGGCACTTCTGCAGCACCTAGAGCTACCGACTGAAGGCGCCGTGCTCACGGATGGTAATTCGGTGGAAGAGGAGGAGGGGTCGGAGGAGGAGGCATAGTAGGTCTGAGAGACCGTGACCGAGGTAGGTCCCGCAATCCTCGGTGTGGGCAGTACATGAGCGGCCCCAGGGTCATTCTCGGTCCCAGCCTCCACCAAGTTAACCCAATGTGCCGTCAGTGAGATATAGTGTCCCTGCCCGGCAGCACTTGTCCACGTGTCCGTGGTTAGGTGGACCTTCTCAGAAACAGCGTTGGTCAGGGCACGGATGATATTCTCTGACACGTGCTGGTGTAAAGCTGGGACGGCACATCGGGAAAAATAATGGCGGCTGGGGACCGAATACCGAGGGGCAGCCACCGCCATGAGATTTCGAAAAGCCTCGGTCTCTACCAGCCTATAGGGCAGCATCTCCAGGCTAAGCAATTTGGAGATGTGGACGTTGAGGGCTTGGGCATGTGGGTGGGTGGAACTGTATTTCCTCTTGCGCTCCAACGTCTGCTGTAAAGACAGCTGAACACTGCGCTGGGACACGTTGGTGGACACTGTGGAGAATCGTTGAGGCGAAGGTGTGGTTTTCCGGTGGGAGGCACTCATGCCGGGGTCCTGGGCAGGGGGTTGACTAGCAGAGGCAGCGAGTGACGCAGAGGGTTGACTAGCAGAGGCAGCGAGTAACACAGGGGAAGGAGCAGTGGTGTGACCCACAGGAGGTGGTGAACGGCCTTGGTTCCATTGAGTGGGGTGTTTAGCACTCATATGCCTGCGCATGCTGGTGGTGGTTAGGCTAGTAGTGGTGGCACCCCTGCTGATCCTGGTGTGGCACAGGTTGCACACCACAGTCCGTCGGTCATCCTCACTTTCTTTAAAGAACCTCCAGACTTGCGAACATCTAGGCCTCGCCACGGGAGCTTCACTACGTGAAACAGTTGCTGCTGATGCACCAGCTCTGGCCCTGCTTCTCCCTCTGGCCACACCACTGCCTCTTACAACTTGTTCTGGTGCAGCACTCACCTCCGCCTCAGAAGCACTGTCTTCACTCGGCATATCAACCCAGCTTGGGTCAGTCACCTCGTCATCCTCCGATTCCTCAGTCTGCTCCCCCCTCGGAATTCCTCCCCTTACAACAACTTCACCACTGTCTGACAACCATGTCTCCTCATCGTCCGACACCTCTTTACAAACTTCTTCCACTAACTCAACATTGTCATTATCATCATCATCACCCACAGACTGCGACAGTTGAAACACTTGGGCATCGGGAAAGAGGTCAGCAGCAACTTGAGAAGTGGTTTGTGACTCTGGGAAGGGTCCAGAAAACAGTTCCTGAGAGTATGCCGGATCGCATTCCAAATTTTCCTGGGAGGGGGCAGCCTGGGGGGAAGGAGATTGAGGTGGAAGAGCCAGAGGAGTGCTCCCTTGGGTAACGTGGGTGGACTGCGTGGAAGACTGACTGGCGGACAAATTACTTGAAGCATTATCTGCAATCCACGAGATCAGCTGTTCGCACTGTTGTGGTTTCAACAGTCCTCTACCACGTGTCCCTGTAAGTTGAGACATGAAGCTAGGGAGTGTAGCTCTGCGGCGTTCGACAGCTCCCTCATCAGCAGATACTGTCTCACCCTGCCCAGGACCACGGCCTCTGCCCCCTGCAGTAATTGACTGCCCACGCCCACGCCCACGCCCTCGTCCTCGTCCTCGAACCTTAGCCCTGGGGTTCCACATTTTCTGTATATAATTGTATTCTATAAAAAAAAATAAAATAAATGGGCCTGGTGTACTGAAACCCACAAACTTGTTCAGTCTGGTTTAATTTTGTGACGTACAGAAAGTGTCACCTGGACAGTATATACCGTTTGGAGTGAGTGTGCTGAACTGTGTCACACAGAAAGGTGACACGCAGCTGTGTGAAATGGATTTGTATCACTCAGCTAAAACAACAAAAAACTAATTTTTTTTCTAAATTTTTTTTTAAATATTTTTTTCTTTCAGTTTAGTTTTTTTGGGAACGTAACGTGCAGAAACTATCGTACAGCTGACTGACACCCTACTGACGGTAGCTATTTAGACTGAGACCCAGACAAAAGTCGCACAGAGATTTTTAGGATCAAGCTCTATATACGTGACAGGTAGCAGGTGACTTGGTTGTTTTTTGTGACGTACAGAAAGTGTCACCTGGACAGTATATACAGATTGGAGTGATTGTGCTGAACTGTGACACACAGAAAGGTTACACGCAGCTGTGTGAAATGGATTTGTATCACTGAGCTAAAACAACAAAAAACTAATTTTTTTTCTATATTTTTTTGTATTTTTGTTTTTTTGGGAACGTGACGTGCAGAAACTATCGTAGAGCTAACTGACACCCTACTGACGGTAGCTATTTAGACTGCGACCCAGACAAATGTCGCACAGAGATTTTTGGGATCAAGCCATACACGTGACAGATAGCAAATGACTTGGTTGTATTCGGTGACATACAGAAAGTGTCACCTGGACAGAAAATAGTGAGTGTACTGAACTGTGACACACAGAATGGTTCCACACTGCTGTGTGCAATGGATTTGTATCACTGAGATATAACATAAAAAAGGGGGGTTATACATGGCGATAGCTGCACTACTAGTGCCAGCCAGCCAAGTGACAAAAAAAAATGTCTTCTAGCCCTTAGAAGGGCTGTTGGGTTCTTTGTGGGTGATCCCTGCCTAACAGAGAACTAAATGCAGGCCCTAACACTGTCCCTGAAACGCAGCAGCTCTATCCCTAACGACATCCAGACGGCATCTGAGCCGAGCACCGCGGCCAGCCAGTAGTATATTCCAGGGTCACCTGATCAGGCCAGCCAACCCCTGCTATCGACATGTAAGGGCCCCACGTGATGCTGGGTGGTACGCAGAGTCTCCTGGCTTGTGATTGGCTGTGTTTTTAGGCGCCAAAAAAGCACAATGCGGAAGTTGCCATTTCCTCGAGCATGGCGAGATACTTGTCCGAGCAGTGAGCACTTACGAGTACTGTAATACTCGAACGAGCACCAAGCTCGGACGAGCATGCTCGCTCATCTCTAATAGTAAATATGCAGATGTACATGGCTACATTTATAAAGTCGCAGAAAATACTGTACTAAAACTATAGATACAAACACAGCATATATACTAAGCTCTCACACTAATGATAGAATTTGAGACTCTCAGCCAATATATTTTGATAAAAAATCTGCGCCCACCTGCCCCTGGCTAAGAGTCTCAGACTTTATCATTAGAGTGAGCGCTTAGTCCATATATAATGTTTGCATCTATTTTTTTTAGTGCATTATTTTCATGGCAAAAACCTCTTTAAATACCATGAAATAGAGAGCTATTCTGTTTTGCGCCTTCAAAAATTACCTTTAACAATACTGCTGGACAGCTCCCTGTAAACATTTCACAGACAGAATGATGCAACCTGTGTCTAAATTGGCTGCCTTTTTATTTCTTCTCATGTGATTGAATCAATTTCCTGTAAAAACTAGAGAGCGCTGCAAACCTCTAAAGTTGTTCTGAGCATGTGTGAACTCAAAAAAGGAACAATAAAACGGAAACCATTCATTTGCAATCTGTTCCTCTCCATCTGCCAACTTAAACCAGAATGTGACGGATTATTTTTTTAAGGCGTTCACCTGAAGGGGCAGATCATGTGATATTTTTATAAAGCTGGTTGTTACAGACGCGGAAAAACGTAATATGTCTACTTTTTTAAAATATGTTTCAGTTTTACACTATAAAAACATTTTTGAAAAAAAAAACACGTTTTTGGGGCCCCATTTTTCTGAAAGCCATATTTTTTTAAAACTTTTAACATTTTTATAGAGCTGGTTGTTATAGACGTGACAATACTTAATATACCTTTATATTTTTATTTTTTTTATTCACAATTTTATGGTGAAGGGGCATTTTTCTTTACTTGAAGCTTTAATTTTTGTATTATTAAAAACACTCTTTTATAGTAACATAGTAACATAGTAACATAGTAACATAGTTTATAAGGCCGAAAAAAGACATCTGTCCATCCAGTTCGACCTGTTATCCTGCAAGTTGATCCAGAGGAAGGCAAAAAAACCCCTGTGAGGTAGAAGCCAATTTTCCCCACTTTAGGGGAAAAAATTCCTTCCCGACTCCAATCAGGCATCAGAATAACTCCCTGGATCAACGACCCCTCTCTAGTAACTATAACCTGTAATATTATTACCTCCAGAAATACATCCAGGCCCCTCCTGAACTCTTATAGTGAACTTACCATCACCACCTCCTCAGGCAGAGAGTTCCATAGTCTCACTGCTCTTACAGTAAAGAATCCTCTTCTATGTTTGTGTACAAACCTTCTTTCCTCCAGACGCAGAGGATGTCCCCTCGTCACAGTCACAGTCCTGGGGATAAATAGATGATGGGAGAGATCTCTGTACTGACCTCTGATATATTTATACATAGTTATTAGATCTCCCCTCAGTCGTTTTTTTTCTAAAGTGATTAAGCCTAATTTTGATAATCTTTCTGGGTACTGTAGTCCACCCATTCCAGTTATTACTTTAGTTGCCCTCCTCTGAACCATCTCCAGCTCTGCTATGTCTGCCTTGTTCACAGGAGCCCAGAACTGTACACAGTCCTCCATGTGTGGTCTGACTAGTGATTTGTAAAGTGGCAGGACTATGTTCTCATCACGGGCATCTATGCCTCTTTTGATGCAACCCATTATCTTATTGGCCTTGGCAGCAGCTGTCTGACACTGGTTTCTGCAGCTTAGATTTCTGTTCACTAAAATTCCTAGGTCCTTTTCTATTTCAGAGTTACCCAATGCTTTACCATTTAGTATGTACTGGTGACTTGCATTATATCTTCCCATATGCATAACTTTACATTTGTCAGTGTTAAAGGGATTTTGTCACCACCATTTTCCATATTAAGTTATTTATACCACTGTATTTATCTCATCATAAGGATCTCCAAATGGTTTTTGTTATAGGGCCCAGATGAAGATTTGTGGTGTAAAAATCGTTTTTTATCAACTGTCAATCACTTACATTAAGGAGCCCAAGGGGAGTTGACCATGGTTGCTGGAGCCCGGGCTCGGCGATTCCGTTGGAGCCCCGGACCGCCCACCTAATTAATATTCACTTCACTGAGTGAGTCAGTGAAGCTCCAGCGCGGCTGAAATCCTGCGCAGGCGCAGTACATCAGGTGGGGCCGCTGCCCGCAGACCGGACGGATTTATGATGAGATAAATCCAGTGGTATAAATAACTTAATATGGAAAATGGTGGTGACAGAATCCCTTTAAACCTCATCTGCCACTTCTCTGCCCAAGCCTCCAGTCTATCCAGATCCTGCTGTAGCAGTGTACTGACCTCTTCTGTGTTAATTACCTTGAACAGTTTAGTGTCATCTGCAAAAATTGATATTTTACTGTGCAAGCCTTCTACAAGATCATTAATAAATATGTTGAAGAGAATAGGGCCCAATACTGACCCCATACTTTTTTAACTTTTCATTTTTGTCCCAATGTGGGATTTCAATTAGGGATGAGCAAACTTTTGAAAAGTTCGGTTCGGTTCGATTCGGCAAACTTTCGTGAAGTTCGGATTCGTACGAACCGAACCTAAAACGAACCTTGCTATAATGGCTGAATAATTGCAGCTACAATAATGGGAGTCTGATAAGGTATAGTTTCGTTTAGTTGCAGTTGCTATTACAATGAAAAAAGTGGAAAAAATCAAAGTGCAAAAATAGTGAAACCTCAGCCAGGTCGACAACATTTGACAGCATTGAAGATGTCCGCTGGAGCAGTCCATGTCATGCCAGAGCACCAAAAACACACGGTAGATCGTGGCACCAGCCCAAGAATAGGCTGCGTTGAAGTCGATGCGGTCTCAGTTGCATCACAGGTCAGAAGACAGACAGGCGTACCATTTAATTAGACCTTGTGCACCCCAGAAGAGGTACACATTAGCCAAGGTTTAAGTGATTACACGGGACATAGGACACAAAGTGCAAGTTGGCAACAGCGGCAGCATTGCCTTGGACCCAGTAGGGTGGAAAACAGACATTTGACAGTGGAACCAGCAGCAGTAATAGTACTGTATTGGACCCAGTATGGTTGAGAACAGACAATTGACGGAGGAGGAGGCGGCAGCACTTGATTGCACCCAGGCCAGTACAGTTGAGAACAGACAATTGACAGAGGAGGAGGCGGCAGCACTTGATTGCACCCAGTCCAGTATGGTTGAGAACAGACAATTGACGGAGGAGGAGGCGGCAGCACTTGATAGCACCCAGGCCAGTATTGTTGAGAAGAGACAAGTAGAGGAAGCAGCTTCAGCAGCTCTTGATGGCACCCAGTATGTTTCCAAATAGACAATTGACGGTGGGGGCATTAGTAGGAGCAGTATTCTTTTGGACCCAGAAGGGCCTAGTACAGAGAACTGAAGTTGGAAGCTAAGAATATGCACGCTTGTAAAAATCAGTTTTTATACATGACAAAATGTTGATGTAGAGTTCAGCACAGGACAGTCAACGTTAAAAAAAACCAATACAGCCAACCAGAAGGCTGAGACCCTTTTGCTGCACAAGCGGTGCCCTCTGGTGGATGCTGGAGGTAAGAGGTAGCTGCTTTTGATGCTCTTTAGCAGCTGCATCTGTGTTATAAGGCTGCAATTGCAGTTAGAAGGCACTGCCAGGCATACCCAGCCTCGGCTCCTCACTTCTCACTCCCTGGATGACAGCTTACCCTGCCTTTCTACATAATTCTTCTTCTTTTTAGCTTTTCTCTTCAATGTCCCTAACACTGGAATAGAAACATGTTGGTGACTGTACACTGTTCCTAAGATTGTTTTGTCATAGTGCATAGACCCATCCACCCTCATTAACAACCCAAAACAGAATAACATTCTTGTTCGGCTAGGGCACCTACCTGTCTGCTGAAGCACTGATTGGTTCATCCAGGCTGTCGGCCTGTGAGCTAATCAGTTTCTCGGCGAACCAAATTTTTCCTGAAATTCATATCGAAGTCCACTTTGTGAACTTTGATTCGCTCAACACTAGCAAAGCTAATGTTTTCTATTTGTAGATAATTCACCTAACTACACAATTTAGTGTAGTCTTTAGCAATGAGTTTTAGCAGTTCTATGCATCTCCATATGAAGTCTTCTGTGGACTTCTAACCAGACTTGAAAAGTACAGTTTTGACAGTAACCAGGCTTTATGTGCCTTTATTTAATAAGAAAAGGATCTGTGAAACCTGAACTCTCATCTCCTGAAATCCAGAATCCCATTTCCTGAAAGCAGTTGTCTCATCATAGACAATGGGGGCATATTGCTAGACTATGCTCCCATTATCTTATAGGTATGGGTCCCGCACCTATATCGAGAATGGAGCCCCACAAGGTGGTGGCTGGACCCCCAATAGAGATGAATGAGAACATACCGCGCATGCACGGCCCCCGCTCCCATTAGTTTCTATGGGGCCGACGGAAATAAGCGAGCCAGTGCTCGGCTATTTTTGCTGGCCCCATAGAAAATGAATGGAGGGTGGCTATATATATGTGAAGTGTGCCCTCATCCACTTGTGGGGCTCCATTCTCGATATAGGTGCGGGTCCCAGCGGTGGGACCCATACCTATAAGATAATGGGGGCATATCCTAGAGATATGCCCCCATTGTCTATGATGAGAATACCCCTTTAATTGAAATTTGTCAATTAGCTTTGGGAAAGGTCATGAGCACTGATGTTCGCTTTATTTTTCTCCATGTACTATGGATGTTTAATCCATATGCTCAAATGAAGAAGACATGAATGGCACAACTGTGTGTTATTTTAGATACTTTGTGTATGTCTGTAAATGTGACTAAGATAACAGACAATGAGGCTTCATGTTTTCATTAATCAATGCAGAAATCCTGGTAATTCCAAAGGCTTCACTTACTTTCACAGACAGATAATAGATAATAGATTTCTACTGTACATGCACGTAATAAGAAAAAAGGAAATATAAAAAGTCTGCAAATAATATTATTTTATTTACAGAGTTAGGATAAAATCTTACTGTTTTTTGCAGGCCCAACTTTGAAGAATACAGACACATTTTGACATTTATATTTGCCATTGAGGATCTGAACAATGATCCCAACATTTTACCTAATATAACCCTGGGCTATCGTCTGTATGATTCATGTGGAAAGGTGACAAGAGCTGTGAAGGATGTTCTGCAGATATTGTTCGGAAAAATAGTAACTGCTCCAAATTATTCATGTAAGCATCATGGTACAGTGGCCGGTTTTATCGGAGATCTACATTCTCCTACCACCCTATCAATAGCCCAGTTATTGGGTCTCTATGGATATACACAGGTAAGTGCTTTACCATAAGTTACAACAAAATCAGAAAGTAAAGGTCATTAATGTCAGGATCAAGACAGGAAACTCGGAATTCAGAGCTTCTCTGTTTGCAGGTTCAGATCAAATGTTCGCCTTTTGGCTTAATTCCCATTGCATGTTTATGCTCACAACGGCTGGTCTTCTCAAATCAACACATACAGTTCTGTCCTGCCATCTGGGGGTTTGCTGTATTGATTTTATCAACTCTTTGCGCCACATATGGACTCCTGTTCCGGTAGACAATACCTGGGATAGAATATGGGAGTGACCTTCCCACCCAGGTTGTGCAGTCACTCAGTCAAGTCCTGGATCCAAATGTCATTAAAAAAATGGATGCGGTAACAAAGCATCACTGGTCATGCATGTGTCTCACCCCCTAAATGTGGTACTTACTGTCCTCTAGCTTCTGCCCCTGGTCCATTCTGTGACTATATCTAAATCCTGTTGATGATCCTTGGCTGGATTCCTGAACATGCTGGCTCTAATACAGGGAACATCACCTGGGAATCTAAATGGGGGTTCATACCTGCATGTGGGGTTAAGGATGAAGAACAATGAGATTCCTTATGACCTTCACCTCAGTCTTGTGGATTGCTGCTTAGAGGATGAACCAGATTGGCTTAGAAATTGGTATATAACAGCCTTTAGCCTCCTAGGATTTAGAATTCTTTGTTCATTTTTTATAAAGTTTTGCTTTTTCACTCCCCCCTCCTCATGCTCTTGAACGCAATGACAGAAATAGTAAATTATGTCTGACTGACTCTCATACATGGCTATGGGTAAATGCACATTTGACAGCGTTAACATACTGTGTGTTTAAAAACACTGCACCAGGGCTGGTTTAGGCCACTGTTCCAGTCTGCCTACCCTGATATCCATGGGGTCAGGGAACAGGGTATGCTCCAGAGAAAAAACACAGTGTAGGTAGGCCTGAACCATTGAGGCCGGAGCTCTCAACTTGCTGACTGGCATCAGCCTGGCGCAGCACGTGGGAAAACTGCTCCATCGTGTTGAGAGGACAGAACTGGCTGCTGCTGCTGCTGTGGCTTCTGCTGCATGTGGCAATGAAAGTGGGAGGGCAGAGAGGAGCCTCCCTATCAGACATGCTGGTGGCAGATGTCTGCTACCAGTAATAACATAATTTGGCCTCCTTTTTGGAAGGAGGAAACCATTTCTCCATTTTGCTTTAATAGCAAGGCTCTAAAACCATTAGTCTTCTTGATGATAATGATACGCCTGTCAGTGCATAAGCACATGGGCATATAGGTGGCCAGGTGGTTCTTTCTGCCTCCATCCATGACTTAGATGATTGAGTGTCATGGCCCATGTCACCGTCATCATCATCAGCTCTGCATCTATTTCGTCCATGGGAACTTCTCCTTGTGGGTCCCCAACAGTTACAGGACAAGATGGATTAGAAGTTCTTCTTCTGCCATAGTCCATTGCTGTATGAGCATCAACATTTGTTCTAAGATAAATATGAGGCGGGTGACATTGTTCATGCTTCAGTTGTCCCTACTGACAAATTTTGTGGTCTCTTCAAAGGGATTCAGCATCCAACAGGTGTCTTGGGCGAACTGCCACTGTCTGAACTTAAATAACACATGCTTCCTGCTGACATGGTCTTGGTTTTTTGATTTTTGTACAGACTCTGTAGCACATACAATGTTAAATTCCAGCAAATTGGCACGTTGTGGATTAAGCGGTGTAATGGCAGACTGTTCTGTCGCTGCAAGTCCAGGAGAGAGTTACTCCCCACGTAAGAATCGCTGAAATGCGAGGACAGTCTCCTAGACACTGCCAGCACCTTGCGCAAGACAGTGTACTTTTTTAAAAAGCATTGCACAACATGGTTAATGGCTGCACCATGCAGGGATAATATGTTATTTTCCCCAGGTTCAGGACATCCACTATGTTGTGGTTATTGTTGCTAACCACCGTGCCCCATTGGAGTCGATGACAGCCAGCAAGATTGTTACTGCTTTATGTACTTTAGCACCTATCCTCCTGTTTGGCTACTCTCCGCTAGGTTGATCACCCCCAACACCACATAGCAACATGTCACAGGAAGTAGGGGGAGTAGGAGCCATGTTGTGCCCTGCTGCTGTTGTGGACTGGTGTGTGTCCATGGAGGAGGTGTGACCATGGAGGTGTGTCCATGAATAAGTGCTTGATGTGGGAGCCAGGCCAATTAAATTGTGTGGGGGGGAGGTCAAAAGGACCTGGCCTTGTTTCTGATCGGCTGCCTTGACGCTGCCGCATAAAACATTGACCCAGTGGGCCAAGAAAAACAGGTACTGTCCCTGCATGTAAGAGCTGCTTCAGCTGTTCATAGTGACGTGTACCTTGCACACAACAAGAATTGCAAGGAACAGCCTACGTTCTCCGCCATGTGAGAGTACAAGGCAGGGATGGCTTTTTGGGACAACTAATTCTAGCTATGTATCTTTCACCGAGGCTGAGCACACAGCGTCATCTTTCTATAGGCAGTAGACTCTTCTAAATGGTTCGGCAGCAACTGCACCTCCAGCAATTTGGGAATTAAATAGGACCTTTCATGGGTCCAGACTCTGTTAACAAAGTAGCACGTTATGGAGGGCATGTGGGACTGGGGTCAGAGCACTTACAATTTCTTCAGGGCGCCGCTCCATTCGCCCGCTGTGCCCCTCTAAAGTTCTGGCGCGTGCTATGCTAATGCATAGCATCGGAACAGGGAGGAGGAGAAGCCAGGGATTTCAGTGGGCGTCTCCTTCTCCCTGGCTTTAGCACTGTCCAATCGCAGCAGAAAGCGTCACAGCCAGGTATAAAGTTCATAATTATAACAAGAGGAATGGGGCCCTGCTCACATAAGCTTGCAATCTATGAGGGGAAAGGGGTGACACAAAAGGTAAAAGTGCTTGTTTTTTCTGCTGTCCAAACATCTTGGGAAAAAGAGGGGAGCAGTTATAAAGCTGCATGAGCCAGTCACCAGCCAATATCTGTAGTACTTTTAGGTGCATGGGTATAGTGGAGAGTTTGATCGAGGATTAGGTTCAGGAACTGATGACAATTGGGCTATATATGGAGCGGAGTTAGATCAGGGGATGTGATAGGCCACCCTAAAAAGATGTGTTTTTAGGGAGCGCCTTAAACTGTGCTGTAAGGAATAAGAAATTATGATCCATGTTAGCTGTGATTTAATCATAGAAATCATGATCCATGTTGGGCTGTCAGGGCTGGGATACACAGATAAGGGGTAAGTGATCCCTAAGCTTATCCCAACCCCTTTCCCTGCCTATTGCCCGCTCAGGCTAACCCCTGAGCCGACAACCTGAAGACTGGAAATACACTAACAAAAGTGCGGGGGATGGGAAGACAAACAAGACAGACAAACAAGAACCAAATGGGTAGTCAGGAAGCCGCGTCAAAACCAGGAGAGTACGTCAGGAACAAAATCAGCGAGCAGAGAGAAGTAGTCAAAAAACACGCCAAGGGTCAAAGAACATAAAGAGTCTAAACTGCAGAGCAAGAATGTCAAACCAGGGGGTAGCAAGGAAACTCCAAACACTGGCAGCTAGGTAAAAGTTAGAGGGCCTTAAATACCTAGCAGACCCCACCCAACCAGCTGACTGGGAGGAGAAGCAAGGAACAAAAACTTAACTCATGAGGCACCAATGAACAGAAAATAAACAGACACTATATTGCTCGCGTTTTCCGGCGACCAGTAACAGGCCGCGAGCGAGAGTGCGCACCAGCCACGTCCCTGGCACTTATGACCATTGCGCGCGTCCCCTGCCTGGGACGCGCATCCACAGCCAGAGACCGCCGGCTGGAGGAGGAGCCTGCCGAAATAGCGGACGAAGCCTGACCCCGGGCAACCACCTCGCCACCAGAGTCAGGGGCAGGACCAGCAGAACGGGTGCAATGACTGCCGGTCCTGACAGTACGGGGGAACCGGCAGTCATTGCACCCGTTCTGCTGGTCCTGCCCCAGGAGGGGCCTCCGGACCCTTAGAACTCAGAGATGGTTTAGAAGGATAACTCTGGTGAAACAATCTCACTAAGCGGGGTGCATGCACATCCCTAGCAGGGACCCAAGATCTATCTTCTGGACCGAATCCCTTCCAATGGATGAGGTACTGAAGGGAATTCCTCACCAACCTAGAGTCCAGAACCCTCTCCACCTCATACTCAAGATCTCCATCCACAACAGACGGAGAGGGAGGGTCAGGGAGGGGTACAACAGGGTCAACATAGCGCTTTAGCAGATTTTTATGAAAAGTATTGTGGACCCGCCATTCAGGGGGCAACGCAACCTTGAAAGATACCGGATTAAACACATGAGTTATGACAAAAGGACCGATGAACCTAGGAGCAAATTTCAGAGACGGGACTTTCAATTTGAGGTTTTTAGTAGACAACAAGACTTTATCTCCCACAACAAAAGTTTCAGAGACAGTATGTTTATTCCTGGAATGGTGGACCATTTGGCTTTGTGATTTTTTCAAGTTCTGCTGAACTCGTGACCACACTGTGCACAGTTGGTTAGTTATGGATTCTGCCCGAGGAGTATCAGAAACAGAACACGACGACAAGGAAAACCTGGGGTGAAAACCATAATTACAGTAAAAGGGTGATGTGAGTGTGGATGAACTAGTGTGATTGTTGATAGCAAATTCAGCTAGTGGGAGATATGAGGCCCACTGATGCTGACAGTCAGAGATAAAGAGACGAAGGTACTGGATCAGCTCCTGATTCATCCTCTCCGTCTGCCCATTGGTTTCAGGGTGAAAGGCAGAAGAAAAGGACAATTTAACTTCTAATTTCGAACAGAAAGCTCGCCAAAACTTAGCCACAAATTGTACCCCCCTGTCGGATACCACCTCATCAGGAATACCATGGAGACGAACCACATGCTGGATAAACAGATCAGCCAATTCTTCCGCTGATGGCAGTTTTCTCAACAGAATGAAATGGCCCATTTTAGAGAACCGATCCACCACCACCCAAATGACAGTGCACCCCTGGGATGGTGGCAAATCGGTAACAAAGTCCATGGAAATGTTAGACCAGGGTTTGTCTGGCACTGGGAGCGGGAGAAGAGGTCCCTCAGGACGTCTCCTGGGGATCTTTCCCCGCGCACAGACTTGACAAGCCTAAACAAAAGCATAAACGTCAGTATGCATACGTGGCCACCAATAATTTCTTTTCAGTAACTCTAAGGTTCCCCGAACACCTGGGTGACCTGCTAGCACTGAACAATGTGTCTCCTCTAACACTCTCAAACGGCAAGACATGGGAACAAACAATTTGCCTTCCGGAAGGTCTTTAGGAGCAGAATTTTGTTCAGCAAGAATTTGAGAAGAGAGGTGAGAGGAGACAGCTGCCAGTACAATACCTGGAGGTAAAATGTTACCAGACTCAGACTCCGAACCCTCAGGAATACCGAAACTCCGGGATAAAGCATCAGCTTTAACATTTTTTGTACCCGGTCGGTAGGTAACAACAAAATTAAAACGTGAGAAAAACAAGGCCCATCTGGCCTGACGAGCATTTAGACGTTTTGCACTATCAAGATACACCAGGTTTTTATGGTCTGTGATCACTGTCACTGGGTGAAGAGCTCCCTCCAAAAAATGGCGCCACACTTCAAAAGCCCATTTGATGGCAAGGAGCTCGCGATTCCCAATATCATAATTTCTTTCACATGAAGAGAATTTTTGGGAGAAAAATGCACATGGCCTGAGGTTTGTGAGAGCAGAAGACCCTTGAGATAATACTGCCCCCACACCGACCTCAGAAGCATCTACCTCTACAATGAAGGGTTGAGAGAGATCAGGCTGAATCAACACAGGGGCTGTACAAAAGGCTTTCTTGAGCTCCTGAAACGCAGAGTATGCTGCAGGAGACCAGTTGCTAGGATCAGCCCCCTTGCGGGTAAGATCCTTGAGTGGTTTGGCGATTACAGAAAAGTTTTTTATAAAGTTTCTGTAGTAATTGGCAAATCCTAGAAACCGTTGAAGGGATTTTAAGTCAGTGGGGCGGACCCACTCTGCTATCGCCTGAACCTTACACGGATCCATCTGTACATCGGAAGGAGTGACCACATAACCAAGAAATGAAACTTTTTGCACACAAAAAATACATTTTTCCAACTTAGCGAACAAAGAGTTTTTTCGCAACCGGGACAACACAAGGCGAAGATGTTCATGATGGGTGGGCAGATCTGGAGAAAAAATCAGGATGTCATCCAGATAGACCACCATAAAGACCCCAATAACATCATGAAAAATGGTATTCATAAAACCTTGGAAGACTGCCGGGGCATTACTCAGACCGAAAGGCATAACAAGATATTCAAAGTGCCCCAGTGGTGTGTCTATCACTCATCTCCTTCCCGAATCCGAATCAGATTATACGCTCCCCTTAGATCTAATTTGGAGAACCAATTGGCCCCAGAAACCTGATTCAGAAGGTCCGGAATAAGAGGAAGAGGTCCAGAGTTCTTGACCGTGATTTTATTTAATTCGCGGTAATCAATACACGGCCTTAACCCACCATCTTTTTTCTCCACAAAAAAGAACCCAGCCCCCGTTGGGGACTCAGAGGGTCTAATATGCCCAATAGCCAAGCTTTCATCAATATACTGCTTAAGCGACTCTCTTTCAGGTACAGACAGATTATAAATACGACCCTTAGGCAGCTTGACTTTGGGCAATAGATCTATCTTACAGTCAAAATCCCTATGAGGAGGAAGGACTTGAGACAGGGGTTTGGAGAATACATCTGCGAAATCAGAGATAAACTCCGGGATCCCAGCATCACATGCAGTCGTGGTACAGAGTGAGACCTGAGACATATGGGCCTTACACTGAGGACCCCAGCGAACAAGATCCAGTGTACCCCAGTCAATAACTGGATTATGTTCCTGGAGCCAGGGCATCCCCAGGATAACGTTCACCGACAAATTTTTCATAACCAGAAAAGAACAATATTCTATGTGTAGTGCATCCACCACCAATTTTATCTCGGGGGTGCGGAATTTGACCAAACCAGCACGCAATGGGGTCATATCCACACTTGATACTAGGATAGGAGGGGACAACGGAATCATGGAAGACAAAACCTGGGACACGAAATCCAAGTCGATGAAATTAGCGGCTGCACCCGAGTCCAGAAAAGCCAGACCTGTACATGAGGCTGACTGGACCTCAATAGTGCAGGGCAAAAACATTTTAGAAATTTTAGGGAGTACCTGAGCTCCTAGGCAGTCCTCCCGACAACTGCCTAGGAGCGGAAGTTTCTCCTGCTGTGACTTCTTGGGACAGGCATCTAGCTGATGTTCGGGACTCCCACAGTAGAAACATAGTCGATTCTCCCGGCGATGTTCCCTCCTCTGCTCTGGTGTGATACTGCCGAGCTCCATTGGTTCAGGCCCAGGTAGAGATGAGACCGGACTGAGGGTCGGCAGAGGGGCGGGAGACACCCGAGGTGGTCGTCTGGACCTTAGGCGTCGATCTGCCCGGATGGCGAGGGTCATAGCTTCGTCAAGAGTCTTAGGTTCTGCATGAGCTAATAACAAGTCTTTTACTTGGTCTGAGAGGCCGGTCATGAATAGGTCTTTCAAGGCCTGATCGTTCCACCCCGAGTCTGTCACGTACTGTCTGAACGTAGCACAATATTCTTCCGCCACTTGTCTACCTTGACAGAGGGATAACAAGTGGGAAACCGCTAACGCAGGTCGGTCTGGTTCATCATAAATCTGACCCAGTGCAGAAAAAAAACTGTCCAGAGAAGAACGCAGAGGTGAATCAGGAGGTAAGGAAAGCGCCCAATTTTGCGGGTCAGCCCGCAGGAGAGACATAACCAACCCCACCTTTTGCGCTTCTGTCCCAGAGGACCGAGGTCGTAAGGAAAAATAAAGTTTACACCCTTCCCGAAATGAAAAAAATTTCTTACGATCGCCCGGAAAAAGGTCAGGAAGGGGAACCTTAGGTTCAGGTGCAGGTGACTGAACGGCCGGGGGTGGCACCGGGGCCGTAGCATGCATGTCTTCCTGAACCTGAAGGCGGATAGCCAGATCTTGAACCAACTTGGTCAAGGCCTGGACCTGTGCGACCACAGCTGACATAGGCTCCATAGGTGGAGTGAACGTAGCTGGACGTATGCAGGTTGCAGGCCTCTTTTTGGGCCAGTGTTTCTGTCAGGGCTGGGATACACAGATAAGGGGTAAGTGATCCCTAAGCTTATCCCAACCCCTTTCCCTGCCTATTGCCCGCTCAGGCTAACCCCTGAGCCGACAACCTGAAGACTGGAAATACACTAACAAAAGTGCGGGGGATGGGAAGACAAACAAGACAGACAAACAAGAACCAAATGGGTAGTCAGGAAGCCGCGTCAAAACCAGGAGAGTACGTCAGGAACAAAATCAGCAAGCAGAGAGAAGTAGTCAAAAAACACGCCAAGGGTCAAAGAACATAAAGAGTCTAGAGATGAGCGAGTAGTGCTCGATCGAGCTGGTATTCGATCGAATACTACGCTATTTGGCGTACTCGATTTCGTTCGAGTATAACGGCGATGGCGCACTTAGAATTCGTTTCCCCTCCCACCTTCCCTGGCGCTCTTTTTCCACCAATCACCATGCAGGGGGGGTATGACAGGCATGCTGAGCACGCTGGCAGCGCGAAAACGGCGTCTACATGGATTGGCTGGAAAAACCATGTGACCTCGAATATTAAAAACTCAGCTCTTCCTGCTCGTACGCATATGCTGCATGAACTTAGTCAGGGACAGAGGCTGGAGAAGGGAGAGACAGGTTTTAGCTGTTGGACAGGCAGGAGCGTGATTAAAAGCCCTTATCAGGGCTACTATAGTGCAGTACAGTGATAGCTTTACTACAATATAGACTTTACAGAGAACGGCTGCTGTATTCAGGGATAGCTGCTGGAGTAGGGACAGAGAGAGGCAGTGGTGTATTAGGTGCTCTGCTACATACCAAACTATATTTGGCACTACTGCTGTGTACCTTGAACTATAAAATATATAGGCCTTATAATTGGCAACTGTACTGTGCGTTCTCTTGCAAAATTATTTAAATACCTGGTGTTAATACCCACCGTCTGAAAAGTTAGTACACGGCTGTGTACCTTGAACTATAAAATATATAGGCCTTATAATTGGCAACTGTACTGTGCGTTCTCGTGCAAAATTATTTAAATACCTGGTGTTAATACCCACCGTCTGAAAAGTTAGTACACGGCTGTGTACCTTGAACTATAAAATATATATAGGCCTTATAATTGGCAACTGTACTGTGCGTTCTCGTGCAAAATTATTTAAATACCTGGTGTTAATACCCACCGTCTGAAAAGTTAGTACACGGCTGTGTACCTTGAACTATAAAATATATAGGCCTTATACTAGGCAACTGTGCTGTGCGTTCTCTTGCAAAATTATTTAAATACCTGGTGTTTATACCCACCGTCTGAAAAGTTAGTACACGGCTGTGTACCTTGAACTATAAAATATATAGGCCTTATAATTGGCAACTGTACTGTGCGTTCTCTTGCAAAATTATTTAAATACCTGGTGTTTATACCCACCGTCTGAAAATTTAGTACACGGCTGTGTACCTTGAACTATAAAATATATAGGCCTTATACTAGGCAACTGTACTGTGCGTTCTCTTGCAAAATTATTTAAATACCTGGTGTTTAATACCCACCGTCTGAAAAGTTAGTACACGGCTGTGTACCTTGAACTATAAAATATATAGGCCTTATAATTGGCAACTGTACTGTGCGTTCTCTTGCAAAATTATTTAAATACCTGGTGTTTATACCCACCGTCTGAAAAGTTAGTACACGGCTGTGTACCTTGAACTATAAAATATATAGGCCTTATAATTGGCAACTGTACTGTGCGTTCTCTTGCAAAATTATTTAAATACCTGGTGTTAATACCCACCGTCTGAAAAGTTAGTACACGGCTGTGTACCTTGAACTATAAAATATATATAGGCCTTATAATTGGCAACTGTACTGTGCGTTCTCTTGCAAAATTATTTAAATACCTGGTGTTTATACCCACCGTCTGAAAAGTTAGTACACGGCTGTGTACCTTGAACTATAAAATAAATAGGCCTTATAATTGGCAACTGTACTGTGCGTTCTCTTGCAAAATTATTTAAATACCTGGTGTTAATACCCACCGTCTGAACAGTTAGTACACGGCTGTGTACCTTAAACTATAAAATATATAGGCCTTATACTAGGCAACTGTACTGTGCGTTCTCTTGCAAAATTATTTAAATACCTGGTGTTAATACCCACCATCTGAAAAGTTAGTACACGGCTGTGTACCTTGAACTATAAAATATATAGGCCTTATAATTGGCAACTGTACTGTGCGTTCTCTTGCAAAATAATTTAAATACCTGGTGTTTAATACCCACCGTCTGAAAAGTTAGTACACGGCTGTGTACCTTGAACTATAAAATATATAGGCCTTATAATTGGCAACTGTACTGTGCGTTCTCTTGCAAAATTATTTAAATACCTGGTGTTTATACCCACCGTCTGAAAAGTTAGTACACGGCTGTGTACCTTGAACTATAAAATATATAGGCCTTATACTAGGCAACTGTACTGTGCGTTCTCTTGCAAAATTATTTAAATACCTGGTGTTTATACCCACCGTCTGAACAGTTAGTACACGGCTGTGTACCTTGAACTATAAAATATATAGGCCTTATACTAGGCAACTGTACTGTGCGTTCTCTTGCAAAATTATTTAAATACCTGGTGTTTATACCCACCGTCTGAAAAGTTAGTACACGGCTGTGTACCTTGAACTATAAAATATATATAGGCCTTATAATTGGCAACTGTACTGTGCGTTCTCTGCAAAATTATTTAAATACCTGGTGTTTATACCCACCGTCTGAAAAGTTAGTACACGGCTGTGTACCTTGAAACTATAAAATATATAGGCCTTATAATTGGCAACTGTACTGTGCGTTCTCTTGCAAAATTATTTAAATACCTGGTGTTTATACCCACCGTCTGAAAAGTTAGTACACGGCTGTGTACCTTGAACTATAAAATATATATAGGCCTTATAATTGGCAACTGTACTGTGCGTTCTCTTGCAAAATTATTTAAATACCTGGTGTTTATACCCACCGTCTGAAAAGTTAGTACACGGCTGTGTACCTTGAACTATAAAATATATATAGGCCTTATAATTGGCAACTGTACTGTGCGTTCTCTTGCAAAATAATTTCACGGCTGTGAAGGCAAAATATTGTAACCAAAAAAAAAAAAATGCGGAGGGGGGCTAGCGGAATAGGACGTGGACGAGGACGGGGGCGCGGAAATGCTGTTGGGGGCCTTGTTGAAGCCAGTGGGGATACAATGCGTGCTGGTGAGGGTCAGCCAGGATCCCGCTCATCCAGAATCCCTGCCTTTATGGGACAGTTAAGCAGGGGGTGGGTTACACCGCTGTTGAGGCCTGAGCAGGTTGAACAGGTGGTGCAATGGATAGCCGATAGCGCTTCCACACAGTTGTCCACCAGCCAGTCATCCACACAGTCTCACTCTGACCCTCCTTCCTCCACACCTGGCCAACAGAGTCATCCCACCATTGACCCCTCCCAGGAGCTCTTTTCGGGTCCTTTTTCAGATGTGCCGGAAGAATCCCAGGAGCTAGCAGAGGAATTTGTTTGTAGTGATGCCCAAACACTTGAGTTTTCGCCATCTCCTGCTGATGTGGACCCTGAGCCAGCATCTGTTATCATGAGCGATGATGATGATGAGACGCAGTTGCCATCAAGGGAGGCTGTTGGAATGTCCAGTGGGCAGGAGGAGGAGCAGAGTGAGGAAGTTGAGGTGGTGGATGACGAAATGACCGACCCCACTTGGCCAGGGGTGATGTCCAGCGAGGAAAGTAGTGGAGAGGTGGTGGTCTGCGCAGCACCGAAAAAGGCAGAAAGAGGCAGAGGGATGTCCAGAGGCAGAGGGATGTCCACAGGCAGAGGGATGTCCACAGGCAGAGGGATGTCCAGAGGCAGAGGACAGTCCAGACAGAGAAGTGAGGCCACAGCCAGCAGGGCCGAAGCTGTTCCCGGCAGCGGCAGTCGCGCGAAGCTCCCCCATCGAGGCCTCGTACTTCTGTGGTGTGGAGATTTTTTAATGTTTGTGCGGATGACAAACTGAGCGCGGTTTGCACACTCTGCCACTCAAAACTGAGTAGGGGCTCTGAGAAGAGCAATCTGACCACCTCAGGCATGCGGCGTCACTTGGAAGTCAAGCACTGGGCTGAGTGGGAGAGAGCAAACGCAATACAACCTGCGCCCGGTCTTGCTGCCACTGCCTCTTCCCCTTTGTTGTGTGCTGCCACTGCGGTCCAGACCTCCAGCCAGGACACCTCCACATCTGCCTCTGCCTCGGCTACTTTGGGGCCTTCTCCTTCAGCCTCCCTTCCCCCGCCTCTTCGCCTGCACCTTCACACTCCTCGTCCCAACAACTGTCCATCTCGCAGGCGTTCGACTGCAGGCAGGAAGTACGCCTCGAGTCACCCCCAAGCCCCAAGCCTTAAACTGCCACATCTCCAAACTGCTGGCCCTGGAGATGTTGCCGTTTAGGCTTGTGGAGACGCAGGCCTTCCGCGACCTGATGGCGGCTGCCGCACCTCGCTATTCCGTCCCCAGCCGCCAATACTTTTCCCGGAGTGCCGTCCCCGCCCTGCACCAGCAACGTGTCGCGTAACAATCAGGCGGGCCCTGAGGTACGCAGTCAGCGCAAAGGTCCACTTGACCACCGACTCGTGGACAAGCGCTTGCGGCCAGGGACGATACATTTCTTTGACGGCACACTGGGTGAATGTAGTGGAAGCGGGGACGGGGTCGCAAACAGAGACGGCCTACCTACCACCCCCGCCCAAGATTGCCAGCATGGGTTCTGATAAACCCCCCCCTCCTCCTCCTCCTCCTCCTCTGCCTTAACATCGCCCTCAGCCGCTAGCTGGAAGCGTTGCAGCACTGGCGGCGGGGAGACGTCAGCAGGCGGTGCTTAAGCTCATCAGCTTGGGCGAACAGGAAGCACAGCGCCCCCAGAGGTGAGGGACGCCATATTGCAGCAGACGGAGATGTGGCTGTCTCCGCTGCAGCTAGGACCAGGCATGGTCGTGTGCGATAACGGCAGTAACCTGGTGGCGGCTCTGGAGCTTGCCGAACTCAATCACGTACCATGCCTGGCCCCCACGTTTTTAATCTGGTAGTCCAAAAATTTCTAAAGACTTACCCCAACCTGGCAGAGCTACTGGTGAAAGTGCGGCGCTTGTGCGCTCACTTTCGGAAGTCAACTGTAGCTGCTGCTAGCTTAAAAAAAACTCCAGCAACGCCTCCATTTGCCTGAACATCGGCTGTTGTGCGACCTGCCGACTCGCTGGAATTCCACCTATTCCATGTTGGCCAGGGTGTGTGGAGCAGCAGAGAGCATTGATGGAGTACCAGATTATGAATCCACGCGTGCCTCCAACTCAGCTCCCTCAGTTTGCCAACCACGAGTGGCCATGGATGGCAGACATATGCGATGTACTGCGTATCTTTGAGGAGTCCACCAAGAAGGTCAGCAGCGAGGACGCTATAGTGAGCGTAACCATCCGCTCCGCGTCCTATTAAAGAATCGCTCATCGCAATAAGGGAGAACGCATTGCACGCAGAGGAGACGGGGGTAGGAGGAGACGCAACGGAGCTACACAGTCAGACCACACTTTTGTCTGCTTCACGGTGGCAGTTGCAGGAGAGGAGGAGGATGAGGAGGAGGAGGACGACGTGGAGGTGGCTGTGGAAGAGGAGGAGGATGCTGTGGCGAGGGTAGCATGTCAGGCTGTGTGCGTCCCATTGGTTTCAGCGCGGATGGGGGGGGCGGAGAGGAAGGAGGAAGAAAGGAGGAAAATGGCAAGTGATCCTTCTGGTGGGGGCAGTGAGGTCATGCCTATTCAGAGTCTGGCACACATGGCTGACTTCATGCTGGGCTGCTTTTCCCGGGACACACGTGTTGTCCGGATAGTGGAGAACAAACTGTACTGGGTCTTCGCACTCCTGGACCCCGGTATATAAAGATAACGTCTCCTCTTTTATTCCGGTAGAGGAGAGAGGACGAATCGATTGCTGGAATACCAGAGGGAACTCGTGCAGAACATGATGGAGATTTTCCCACCCACCATCGCTGGCGGCAGAGAGGAGAGGGTCTCCCAGAGTCCCACAACATCAATCAGGCCCACAGCCACCAGGGGAACACTCTCCAAGGTGTGGGACACGTTCATGGCACCCCCTCGTGCAACTTCCATCACTGCGGGGCCCGCTATCAGCAGGAGGGACAAGTATCGGCGGATGTTGCGGGAGTACCTGGCAGACCGTACCCCTGTCCCTCCCGATCCCTCGGCGTCCTACACTTACTGGGTCTCCAAGTTGGACACGTGGCTG
>ONZH01004833.1:0-18896 GCA_900303285.1 Rhinella marina | reverse complement strand
CTCTTGGGCCTCCACAAAAATTTTTAACAGGTGGCCTCACAGGTCTCACCTCTTGGGCCTCCACATAATTTTTAAGAGGTCTCACCTCTTGGGCCTGCACAAAATGTTTAAGAGGTCTCACCTCTTGGGCCTCCACATAATTTTTAAGAGGTCTCACCTCTTGGGCCTCCACATAATTTTTTGGCCTCCAATTTAACACGTCTCACCTCTTGGGCCTGCACAAAATGTTTAAGAGGTCTCACCTCTTGGGCCTCCACATAATTTTTAAGAGGTCTCACCTCTTGGGCCTGCACAAAATGTTTAAGAGGTCTCACCTCTTGGGCCTCCACATAATTTTTAAGAGGTCTCACCTCTTGGGCCTCCACATAATTTTTAACACGTCTCACCTCTTGGGCCTGCACAAAATGTTTAAGAGGTCTCACGTTCTTGGGCCTCCACATAATTTTTAAGAGGTCTCACCTCTTGGGCCTCCACATAATTTTTAACACGTCTCACCTCTTGGGCCTCCACATAATTTTAACACGTCTCCCCTCTTGGCCTCCACATAATTTTTAATATGTCTCACCTCTTGGGCCTCCACAATATGTTTAAGAGGTGTCAACCTCTTGGGCCTCCACATTAATTTTAACACGTCTCACCTCTTGGGCCTCCACATAATTTTTAAACACGTCTCACCTCTTTGGCCTCCACATAATTTTTTAACACGTCTCACCTCTTGGGCCTCCACATAATTTTTAACAGGTCTCCTCTTGGGCCTCCACAAATGTTTAACAGTCTCACCTCTTGGGCCTCCACATAATTTTACAGGTCTCACCTCTTGCCTCACAAAATGTTTAACAGGTCTCACCTCTTGGGTCTCCACATAATTTTTAACAGGTCTCACCTCTTGGGCTCCACATCATTTTTAACAGGTCTCACCTCTTGGGCCTCCACAAAAGGTTTAACAGGTCTCACCTCTTGGGCCTCCACATAATTTTTTAAGAGGTCTCACCTCTTGGGCCTGCACAAATGTTTAAGAGGTCTCACCTCTTGGGCCTCCACATAATTTTTACGACGGTCTCACCTCTTGGGCCTGCACAAAAATGTTTAAGAGGTCTCACCTCTTGGGTCCTCCCACATAATTTTACGAGGTCTCCTCTTGGCCTGCACAAATGTTAAGAGGTCTCACCTCTTGGGCCTCCACATAATTTTTACGAGGTCTCACCTCTTGGGCCTGCCACAAAATGTTTAAGAGGTCTCACCTCTTGGGCCTCCACATAATTTTTACGAGGTCTCACCTCTTGGGCCTGCACAAAATGTTTAAGAGGTCTCACCTCTTGGGCCTCCACATAATTTTTAAGAGGTCTCACCTCTTGGCCTGCACAAAATGTTTAAGAGGTCTCACCTCTTGGGCCTCCACATAATTTTTAAGAGGTCTCACCTCTTGGGCCTGCACAAAATGTTTAAGAGGTCTCACCTCTTGGGCCTCCACATAATTTTTAAGAGGTCTCACCTCTTGGGCCTCCACATAATTTTTAACACGTCTCACCTCTTGGGCCTGCACAAAATGTTTAAGAGGTCTCACCTCTTGGGCCTCCACATAATTTTTAAGAGGTCTCACCTCTTGGGCCTGCACAAAATGTTTAAGAGGTCTCACCTCTTGGGCCTCCACATAATTTTTAAGAGGTCTCACCTCTTGGGCCTCCACATAATTTTTAACACGTCTCACCTCTTGGGCCTGCACAAAAATGTTTAAGAGGTCTCACCTCTTGGGCCTCCACATAATTTTTAAGAGGTCTCACCTCTTGGGCCTCCACATAATTTTTAACACGTCTCACCTCTTGGGCCTCCACATAATTTTTAACACGTCTCCCCTCTTGGGCCTCCACATAATTTTTAATATGTCTCACCTCTTGGGCCTCCACAATATGTTTAAGAGGTGTCACCTCTTGGGCCTCCACATAATTTTTAACACGTCTCACCTCTTGGGCCTCCACATAATTTTTAACACGTCTCACCTCTTTGGCCTCCACATAATTTTTAACACGTCTCACCTCTTGGGCCTCCACATAATTTTTAACAGGTCTCACCTCTTGGGCCTCCACAAAATGTTTAACAGGTCTCACCTCTTGGGCCTCCACATAATTTTTAACAGGTCTCACCTCTTGGGCCTCCACAAAATGTTTAACAGGTCTCACCTCTTGGGTCTCCACATAATTTTTAACAGGTCTCACCTCTTGGGCCTCCACATCATTTTTAACAGGTCTCACCTCTTGGGCCTCCACAAAAGGTTTAACAGGTCTCACCTCTTGGGCCTCCACATAATTTTTAAGAGGTCTCACCTCTTGGGCCTGCACAAAATGTTTAAGAGGTCTCACCTCTTGGGCCTCCACATAATTTTTACGAGGTCTCACCTCTTGGGCCTGCACAAAATGTTTAAGAGGTCTCACCTCTTGGGCCTCCACATAATTTTTACGAGGTCTCACCTCTTGGGCCTGCACAAAATGTTTAACAGGTCTCACCTCTTGGGCCTCCACATAATTTTTAAACAGGTCTCACCTCTTGGGCCTCCACAAAATCTTTAAGAGGTCTCACCTCTTGGGCCTCCACATAATTTTTACGAGGTCTCACCTCTTGGGCCTGCACAAAATGTTTAACAGGTCTCACCTCTTGGGCCTCCACATAATTTTTAACAGGTCTCACCTCTTGGGCCTCCACAAAAGGTTTAAGAGGTTAACAGTGGAAAGCAGCCAAAAGTGAAGTGCCATCTGTATGAAGTGCCATTTTTCTCCTCCACCTCCTCCTCCCCTCCTTAACCGCCGTTAGAATTGCTCCGTAAATAAGAAAAATTTATATATTTATGGCTCACCTCTTGGGCCTCCACATAATTTTTAACAGGTCTCACCTCTTGGGCCTCCACAAAAGGTTTAAGAGGTTAACAGTGGAAAGCAGCCAAAAGTGAAGTGCCATCTGTATGAAGTGCCATTTCCTCCTCCACCTCCTCCTCCTCCTCCGTAACCGCCGTAGAATTGCTCCGTAAATAAGAAAAATTTATATATTTATGGCTCACCTCTTGGGCCTCCACATAATTTTTAACAGGTCTCACCTCTTGGGCCTCCACAAAAGGTTTAAGAGGTTAACAGTGGAAAGCAGCCAAAAGTGAAGTGCCATCTGTATGAAGTGCCATTTCCTCCTCCACCTCCTCCTCCTCCTCCTTAACCGCCGTAGAATTGCTCCGTAAATAAGAAATATTTATATATTTATGGCTCACCTCTTGGGCCTCCACATAATTTTTAACACGTCTCACCTCTTGGGCCTCCACATAATTTTTAACAGGTCTCACCTCTTGGGCCTCCACAAAATGTTTAACAGGTCTCACCTCTTGGGCCTCCACATAATTTTTAACACGTCTCACCTCTTGGGCCTCCACATACTTTTTAACAGGTCTCACCTCTTGGGCCTCCACAAAATGTTTAACAGGTCTCACCTCTTGGGCCTCCACATAATTTTTAAGAGGTCTCACCTCTTTAGCCTCCACATAATTTTTAAGACGTCTCACCTCTTGGGCCTCCACAAAATTTTCCATGAGCCTCTGGCCAGCCCACGGCCTCTTCCTGCCTTTTGCGGTCCTACGCATCCCTCAACATCCCCACTGCTTTACCTGCTAGACATGACACTGGGCCAGGTCGGGTCACTGACATCTCAAGCGCCAACAATTTGGGCATTTTAAGGCTTCTGCATGTGTTTGAGTTGTTTTTACATTTTAAAGAAGACATGTCTGACCACATCTCACACACACACACAATGACAGTTAGGGGTGGGGTCTATTTGCTTTCCCCCTTGCCTATGCCATCTGTGGTTGTCATAGGCAACGTGATTTTAAGGGGTGCAGAATTTTATCTTCTTTTTTGTCTAGTTTGGCTTGGGGTCCATGGCAATGTAGAGGAAAGAAGGTTTCCTTGTATGGTCTCACTTTACAGAGAGGTTAGATTGTCTTTGGAGTGTATTGTTGAGAGGCTGTGATAGTGGCGTAATAGTGCGACTTGGGCGCGTTATATGCACCCAGACATGCTTCCCCTGCTGTCCCAGTTGCATTCCAGCAGTGTTGGCATCTTTTCTGAGGTTCCAGGGTGGACTTGGTGACCTCCAAGTGGTCGAATTGAGATTTCCAAGTGGCAAGCATTTTTTCCCCATAGACTTTAATGGGATTCGATATCTGGTCGAATAGTCGAATTTCGCGGTCTATTCGAATCGAATTTCGAACTTTCGAATATTTCACTACTCGCTCATCTCTAATAAGTATGTTTTAGGATTTATTTTGTATGCTCTTATGTATATATGTCCTTGTCTGTCTTATGTAACAAATAATCTAGGGCTGTATCCAGCACTAAGGACTGAATACCCAGCCATCTTTTGCTATGTTATATAGTAACTATAGTGCTACTCAGTGAATGTGCACTTTGATTAAAAATTGGCCACCTAGCCAACGTTACTCTCATTTCCACATATGTCATATGAATTTTTTTCACTTACTGACAACATCAGAAATAGATTATAAGTCTCCTATTTATTCATTGATGTCTCTTTTTTCATCTAGTGACTTTGTTACCAAGGTCCGGAGGTGACCGAAACGTCAGAGAAACTAAAAGTCCCTGATTTGCTAAAAGCACTTATTTCTCCATGACCATATTTACATGTGGAGGATATAAAAGATAAAAATTTCCTAATTGCATTGAAAACTACCAGAGTATTCTTCTATATTTGATAATTTGGATCATATCCACTCCACTAGCACCTCGAACAGTGGACGAGTGCGACCATCTCTCCTAAATTGCCTTCACACACTTATGTCAGCTAGAGATCTGATAGTTCGTAATTGGAGAACCCCAACTATTCCTTCCATGCAGTCAGTTCTTAATAGAATCAATGAAAACTGTTGGCATGAGTCCATGATCGCCTCATGACTCAACTCTAGTCCCTCCTTTAGAAAAAAATGGGATGTTTGGTTGACATGTAAATTTAATACAGTACGAATATAGAGGGGTGAAGCGTTATGCTTTATAGTCCAGTTATATAACAACAAGCAGAGAGCTCTACTAAGCTACTGTATGCTGAACTTGGAATTCTGTGCAGCAAATGTTTAAGCATTGCAAGTATTTCGGTATTGAGCCATTGTAATGTTACTTTTATTATTATTATGTTTTATCATACTTTTCTCTTTAGTATGAAAAACCGTCTGTTTATGAGAAGGCTGTATTTAATCTATGTCTGTATCCTTTTAACAGTTTATAACTTTGCCAGAATGGCATAATGTGCCTTATTATTCTGTACCCGTATATATAGCTCAGCTTTGTAAATGCTTATGCAGCTGTGTAGAATGTCTATATCCTGGTATTGTGTCCAAGATGCTGTGGTGCGGTGTGTCACAAAGGAATGTGTGTATATTTATATATACTTTTTATATTATATTTTTATACTTTGTAACTTTTATAAAGCTTGCGTATAATATATGTATATATTTAACTAGTCCAAGATGGCCCCCGTACTCTTATCAAAATGACTTTTTCAAGCTAGTGACGTAGAATGGAATGCAACTTCTATCCAATCAAGGATTATATTGTTTGCTATTTGCATGCTTACGCCCCCTTTCCTTTTTGTATCGAATAAGTACGTGTGTTAATAAAGAAACAAGCCAGAGGCTGTAATGATTTTGCCACAGAAGCACTGCCAAAGGACTTAATACTGGAATCATAAGTCTGTGTTTTGTCCTTAATTATTGTGCGCACCCGTGTTCAAAACAATTCGGAATGACTGACTGAATACCAGAAAGGACAGGTTTATGTCCACCTCAACAGCTGGCGCCCAACTGCGGGGCCCCCGAAAGGAGCACCAGGACTCGCTCGGTGTCCCAACCCTCGACCGATGCCACGGGCACCACTCCCTCCCGAAGGGGACTGATCACCCTAAACGACCACGGTAAGTTATATATACACTGTATGTGATAACTTACCTGTGGCTCGAGGGGGGAGTGGTAGTCTGGGGTTTAGGTTTTGTGGGGCCTGAGTGAAACGTCATGTGACCAGATGCCTGGTGGTCTCCGCCGGGGATTCCGGAAACCTACAGCCCCTCAGGAAAGGTCACGTGGGGATTCAGTCAGATCATGTTAGGGACCCAGACTGGCAGCGGCTGTGAGAACACTTTGAAGTAGTGATTTAGGTGGCGCCTGGGTATTCCGACACGTTAAGGACCAGTTGCCCAGAGCGTGCGCCTAAACACTTAGAGTAGTCATCTAGGCGGCGCCTGGGTATACCGCCAAGTTACTCAGAGCGTGCGTCTAGACTAGGGATTTGGGCGGCACCTGGGTATACCGACAAGTTACCCGGAGTGTGCGCCTGGGATTTGGTGACGCCTGGATATACCGACAAGTTATCCCGAGTCTCAGACCATCTAGTTAGTTGTTAGTTAGTGCGCTGAGTGGTAACCGTTGTGCCCATTGTTGCAACTCCCTCACGGGTGAAGTGTTGATTGCAGTTTGAAGTTTGAAGTTTAGCCGCGGGAGTCGGCGTCTAAATTGGGGAGATCGTAGTGAAGTCTCTCTCCCCGGGGAAATCGTAGTAGTAGTCTCTTTCCCCTCCCCCCGTGATTTATTGGCTATTCGGAGGACGGTTAACTCAGGTTGGCAAAAACGGCCGCGCCAATAGGGCACTGTAAAATATGCTTCAAGTGTTCAAAAACCCAGCACAGTCTCCCGGCTGGTGCTCAGAATGCTGTCAGTCTGGTGGAACAAAGAAGGCAAAAAGATATGTGAAGGATGTGAAAAGCTAGTTTAAGATAATTGGGATGCCTCCAGGAGGCAGATTACAGCCCAGTGAAAGTTTGATCGATGTAGCGAGAGCCTTCTATAGAACTGCTTCAAATCAGGAAAAAAAAAAAGAAAAAAGATGGACTGTGGAAAGTGAATTGAAGGGAAAGAAAAAGTGATTAGAAGTGTAATAGGTTGGTGCAGGAAAAAAATGGTTGATATGGTTTATGTAAGTGACTTATAGAAAGCTGCAAAATGGCGGATTTGGGAAAAGAAAAGGGAAAAAAAAAGGATTTTCTTCAGTGTTAGTTCAGCTTTGCAGTTTGCAGTTTCAGCCCCCCCTTTGGAATTTATGACTATGATAATCCACTTGTTATGTCTGTGTGGACCAGAAATCTGACCTTGTGTGTTGTCAGAGAACCGACTAGTAGATGAAGGTCACACAGCCAAGTTTACTGTGAGCGATATCTGCTCTACTGATGTGATGATGAGGCCAAATTAAGGGTTAAGTTGAGAATAGAAGAAATCATCGCTCACAGGGAAGTGTTCTGGCATTAGGCCAAAAAGGAGTGAACACTGGACATTCGGCCTTGAATTTACATTATATTCTAAATTTTGTGAAAAGAGAACAATGCGAGCAGAAGCGGAAAATTATTAAAATATAAGAAATTAGTCTGGGCAGAAATGTATAATGAAAAGACAAATGATTACTTTTACATGCTGTCAGCACGGCCCCTAAGATGGTACAGGAGGACCCAACCGCGCTCCCGATGCAGACACATCCCCCGCCATTTCACTAGCCCCCCTCAGTCTCTCTCTTCAGAAGAGTGGACCTGTAAAGAACGTCAGTGCCAAAACCACGCCCGCGGCTCACCTTGTATTCAGTTATCATACAAGATAGCACGTCCTACGCGTCCCAATTTCCGTTCCAGCAGCCATCTTAACTAATCCCATTCCCACTCCGGTGGCCATCTTAACTCCTGCAACTTCCTTTCCAGGTGGCCATCTTAACTGAGGGAACATCAGTCCCCGCCCAGCGGCCATCTTAGTTACTGGTATTCTCCATGACACGGCTACAAGTGGGAAACAATGCACATAGATGCAAGTAGAAGCACAACGAGTACTCGACTTAGTAAATGAGGGATATAAATATAACTGTAATTAGTTAATATTGTCTAATTAGAAATCAGAAATTTTATAAGTTAATAACTTTCCTTTTTCTCTTTATAGCAGCTTGTAAATGTCCAAGAGTCGAGACAATAGTTTAACAATGTGTTGTAGGAGTGAACAACCGAAGACAATGGTATTATGTGCCGGCAATTGATTCATTTAATGTTTCTTTCTACTCCCTCCGTACAGGATAGTTTTCTGTGTGTATCCGTATCCAGGAAAGCTGTGTCTCTGAGAGTTGACTCATTCAGTGGAATGTGAATGAATGTAGCTTGAAGTTGTACTTGTGTGTGGACTGTGCGTGGATGCAGCAGAGAAAATGAGGAATGTTTATGATGTACTACATTTGTTTTTCTTTATATGCGCATTGGGGATTTTTATTTTTTTCCTTGGTACCAAATATTTTGACCAAACTCTACATTTTATTTTTGAAAACAAGGCAATGAAACGTTTATGGGCCCTTCATGTTTTGTGTCTGTATTGTCTGATCTGTTTGTCTCTATGTTTGCTTTTTGTCGACTTGTTGTATGTCTAATGTACTAACATCAGAGATCTGACCTCATGGACAACCGAGACAAGACTGACTCAAACAGGGAAGCTCACAGTGTGGACTAAGGGGGGAGGGAGGAGGACAATGCTGACGTCACAGATACAAAGACAGCCCTTGTGCACATCTCCTAGTTACGAGTACTCTGTTCATTCAAAAAAAAAAGGGTCCAATCATTTCCACATCCAGAAAAGTTGGGTACTGCTACAAAATGTGCAGAATACACAATATCACACATTTAGTAAACATCAAAACATCGTTAGGTATCTCAAGAAGGCTGGTTATTAATAAAAAATTAATGGTGTTGTGTTTTATTTGGTTCAAAAGGTTTACATTACACAAGATACCCGGGCATTGCTATTGATTAATGTATTGAAATATGCAGGATCATTTGTCAAAATATTATGAAAGTTTGTTTTGAAGTATCCTTTAATTAGATCAGATTTAGAGTCTCACAAAAGTCCTTTTTGATTTGACAGAAGACCTCTTTGGTGTCATTGGTAAGTGTTATTTACATACAGTGTTGGACCGACAAACGTTCTAAGGACATTTGTTTATTTGATCAATGATGGAGAGGAAACCACCTCAGTAACGGCTTATTCTAACATGAACTGAGTTTTTGAGTTGACTTTTTGATTGTGTGGAACTGTTCCGGTGCATCTTTCCTGTGTGCAGCTACAAAGAGCTGGGACTAACAACCTCGGGGAAAGTCCAGGAGCTGCTACGTCAAGTCTACAAGGTGTGGTAAGACACAGTTGTCAGTAACCCGTCACCCAACAAGAAACAACTCCGATCACGGGTCAGCCATGCTGCACAAGGCCTTGCTGTTCGTACTACGGCTGTCCAGGGGTGGACCTAAACGGTAATCTGTGTGCTTAACCAGCAGAGCTGATGCAGACCAGTGAGGGTGGGAGGTCCTTGTGTCAAAGCTCCTCCCACAGTCAAGGTAACAGACTGTTTATCACCCACTGATAAGAGGCCCTAACATCTACACTGACACCTACACCTGCAACCCCTTCACATACATAAGGAGGGGTCATAGACTGAACTTCGTAATAACAAGCATCAAGTGATGGACAACTGACTTTTCACCAGAGACTATGTTATCATCCAAGAAGATCGAAGAGAAGACGACCACAGAGAGACACTTCTTGTTAGTCCAACACACAGTTTTTGTTTTTTTTAGAAATCCAATGGTCCACAAATAGGTTTCTGTCAAATGATTAGGATAAGCCCAAGTACACAGGGGGGTACCTGTTGGGTTTCAGCCTTGGTGAAGACTACCTTTTCCCCCATGTCCGTCTAGACACTCTTAACAATTAGAAAATCAAAGATTAGGGAAAATTCAGTCTTTAGGGGGGGACTGTGAAGGTAAACCGGTCGAAATACTGAATTTTCCCCTCACAGTGTTATGTCATTTGTAGATACATGTATTTAATGCTATACAAATATATATATATATATATATATATATATATATATATATATATATATATATATATATATCTCAGCTTTGTAAATGCTTATGCAGCTGTATAGAATGTCTATATCCTGGTATTGTGTCCAAGATGCTGCGGTGCGGTGTGTCACAAAGGAATGTGTGTATATTTATATATACTTTTTATATTATATTTTTATACTTTGTAACTTTTATAAAGCTTGCGTATAATATATGTATATATTTAACTAGTCCAAGATGGCCCCCGTACTCTTATCAAAATGACTTTTTCAAGCTAGTGACGTAGAATGGAATGCAACTTCTATCCAATCAAGGATTATATTGTTTGCTATTTGCATGCTTACGCCCCCTTTCCTTTTTGTATCAAATAAGTACGTGTGTTAATAAAGAAACAAGCCAGAGGCTGTAATGATTTTGCCACAGAAGCATGGCCAAAGGACTTAATACTGGAATCATAAGTCTGTGTTTTGTCCTTAATTATTGTGCGCACCCGTGTTCAAAACGATTCGAAATGACTGACTAAATTCCAGAAAGGACAGGTTTATGTCCACCTCAACAATAGTATGGTGGATGGTTGTACTATGCACTTAGCCGGATAGACAGCACCTTACTTGTTCTACCTCAAATATACATACTGCCTCTGAGGGCGATTTCAGATCTGACCATTTACGATGGATCTGGGTCAGGGTCCGCAAGGTGTCGAAACGATGGCGCAAGCTTCGGATCACCTGCTGAATCACCTCCTTTTTATGCTGGTTCGGGTGGCGGTGTGTGCCATCGTAAATCGTAATCCTGGCGGTCCATCAGCCAGACTATGTATTTCAGCTGTGCAGCAGAGCTAAATGATAGGGATCGCCTGGATGCCATTTTCGAATATTCGCTCTGCCTCTGAGGAGTGCACGCGCGGCCTCTCGTCGTGCATGCCTGCGTACTACGTAATCGCATAGACAATAGTACGCTGAGGATTCGTACGCTATTTGTACGCTTGTGCCCGGGAGGGATATCTTTGACCATTACAGGAGCCACTGTGATCAAGCAAGCAGGATTTACAATGTACTGGGGCTCCTCCTGCTGGTTGGAGAAGTTGAGTCAGAGACAGAGTGTCCGCCTTGATGTTCTTCTTGGCCGGGCAAAAGTGAAACTCAAAATTAAAACAGGAGAAGAAGAGGGCCCATCTGGCTTGGCGAGGGTTCAGAAATTGGAATGACGCAGAAAATGTGCAGAAGCAATGGACCTCTTTAATTGGACAAAAGCGGCTTCAGCCTCAGGGGTCCAAAATTTGTTATTCCCCCCTTTCTTTGTAAGAGCAGAGATTGAAGAAGTATGAGATGAAAAATTCGGGATGAACTGACGATAGAAATTAGCAAATCCAAAAAAAGCGCTGTATGGCATGAAGACCCTGTGGGTGGGGCAGGCCATTACCGCATTCAGTTGCTTACAAAATGGGGTCACTTCTCAGGTGTCTATTTATTATTTCACGCCAGAGCCTCTACAGTTGTCAGCACAAGTGACATATGTAAATCACCACATTAGACCTCAAAAATACTTTTTTACACCTGAGCTACTTACTTACTTTCAGGAAAAAGATTTGGGCCACATGTAGGTTGTTTCTAAAACCAGAAAAAATAAATAAATAAGGGGGCTTGATTTTTCCATTGACACAACATATTGGTCATTGAGATGTCATACTTCAAGTAAAAATTGCAGTTTTCACTTTGCATATAATCACAGAGCACATACGTCTAAAACTTAACCTTTAATGGCAAGTATTAAAAATTACCAAATAAAGGTTGTAAATAAATGATCAAAAAAGTTCCTAATATAACAGGGATGGTTAAAGGAGTCATTGTTGATAGTAAGAAAGGGGTATAAAGAAAATCTGACCATCATTCCTGACCCTATACTGAACACCCTGCTTAAAATTGGAATGGCCGCCCCGATACGGGCGCTCCCATGTCGGGAACCTCTTAAATGTCCTTACATGTCACTGACACAGAGGAAGGTACCACCACCGTTGTCTAAACCAAAATTACGTCACTCACACAGATTATCAATCAAAAATAATAAAAAAGTATAGATAAAAAAATGACGATATCAGGTCAGTAAGGTAAGTTTATTAATCAAAAGAGATATATAATCCCATTACGATGTACTATAGAATGACTCACAGGACACAATTGGCCCAATGAGATAAAACCTAGTATGAGAACCAAAACGATCTAAGAGTTTGGCTACTGCCGGAAGACCGGAGTGTGGGTTTTTGATCATAAAAAACAGATCATTTGCAAAAGCTAGAGACTTGTATTCGAAACTCCCACAACAGAATCCCTTTATTTCTGTCTTATTGCTTGCAAGAGTGTTTCTACTACTAGGATAAATAAGGTGGGGGAAAGGGGACAGCCCTGTTGAGTGCCATTTTGAACCTCAAAGGTAGGGGGCAATGTTCCATTTATTTTAAGTTTGGCATGCGGATACAAAGTGAAGATTCCCTCTACAAACTGTAGAGGGAATTGGAATTTTAGCAAAGTTTGCTTCTTAAAGGACCAGTCTACCCGATCAAAAGCCTTTTTTGCAACAATGTCAGCGGGGTCTTAGTCATATGAGCCATATGGAACAGTTTACAGTGGGGAAAAAAAGTATTTAGTCAGCCACCAATTGTGCAAGTTCTCCCACTTAAAAAGATGAGAGAGGCCTGTAATTGACATCATAGGTAGACCTCAACTATGAGAGACAAAATGAGAAAAAAAATCCAGAAAATCACATTGTCTGATTTTTAAAGAATTTATTTGCAAATTATAGTGGAAAATAAGTATTTGGTCACCTACAAACAAGCAAGATTTCTGCTAACTGCTCACGTCGCTCCTGATCCCCACATGTTTTTTGATCCGTGCAATTGGGAGATGCAGTGGCAGTGTGCTGGAATCAGGAGCAACACTGCTGTCAGGGAGCAGGGTAAGTATAATCCATGTGAGGGGCATGTTTTAAATATTAGATAGCCCCTTTAAGTGGGTGAGGTGCTGTGGAGGTCCATGTTAAAGGGCTAGGCACTGTGAAGAGGTGTGGTGCTGTGAAGGTCATGGTTAAGTGGTAAGGGTGCTGTGAAGGTCAATGTTAAGGGAGGTGGGGAACTTTGAAAGTCACTGTTAAGGGGGCGATTGGTGCTGTTAATAGGGTGGGGTTCTGTGGAAGTCATTTTTAAGGCAGTGTGGAGCAGTGGAGGTAACTGTTACGGGGATGGGGTGCTGTGGAGGTCACTGTTAAGGGGATGATGTGGTGTGGTGTTCACTCTTAAGGGAGTGGATGTTGTTGAGATCACTGTGATGGAGAGCACTACGGAGGTTTTTGTAAGAGGGGACATTGTGGGAGTCACTGTTGAGGGGGCATGGTCCTGTGGAAGTCACTGTTAAGGAAGGTGTAGTGGAGGTCACTTTTAAGGAGGAAAGCTGCTGTGGAGGTTCGTGTTAAGGGTGTAGAGTGTAGTGGAGGTCACTGTTAAGGTGGTGGGGAGCTGTGGAGGTAATTATAAAGGAAGGTAGAGCATTGTGGAGGTCACTGTAAAGGAATGAGGTGCTTTAGAGGTCACTATTAAGGGGTGGAGTGCTGTGGAGGACACTGTTAAGAGAGTGGGGCACTTTGGAGGTCACTGATAATGGGGTGGAGTGCTGTGGTGGCCATTAAGAGTGAGGTGCTTTGGACTGTTAAGGGTGTAGGTGCTGGGTAGGTCACTATTAAGGGAGCAGGTTGTTGTGGTGGTCACTGTTGATAGGAGAAGCACTGTGGAGGTCACTTAAAGGGGTGTGATCCTGTGGTAGTCAGCGGGGGCAGGTTGCAATGTTAATTTGCCTCTTTCAAATTAACCAATGAACTCAGTGTTGAAGTTGCTGAACTACTCACCTTGTGTCAAAGAGCCAATCACTTTGCATAAGTAACACCCCTTTTGTCTATGTCATACCTACTATTTAAGTGACTGTCTCTTTCTCTTTGTCTCTCTCTGTCTCTTTAATAAACGCTCTCTTGCTTGGGGGATGTGAAATATTTTCCATAAAACCAACTTGTGTGTCTGGTTGCATTGTGAAAGCTGTATGAGCATATTCATACTTATACTTGTAATCGATTTGGCACCACACAAACAAAGCGAAATTGTGAGAATTGCGATCACAACATGGCGCCCTGGGTGGGGCGGATCAACTTGAATATCATCAATTCAACCGTTAAAGAGGACTTGAGCAAAACCATCAGATGTGGTCACACGCTGCAGCAAGGTAAGAAAGTTTTATTTCTTACATACAGCTCCTCTGAGTTTTTGCACGAGCGTATTCTCAGTGTTGGATTAGGTGGTATTCACTGCTAAGGGTTCAAATTACAGCTGATCTGTCCTTAAGAACAAAAGAACCCTATGAATTCCTCCTTTGTGTGGTTTTTCATGTTATTCTGATGTGCTGGGAAACTTTTAGTTAGTCAGCAGAAGTTATATCCTGTGACCTAGAATAAAACCTAGCCAAGCTCTGACGAGAGTATTGGAGATTCATGAGTAGTGACCAGGGATCCTCATGATGGGAGTATGGGATTAACACCAATTACATATTAATATCTGAGTAATTGGAAGTTATTAAGACTAAGTGTCCCCATAGAAAGGTGAATATATATGGGATTAACACCATTTACATTTTAATACCTGAAGTAATTGGAAGTTATTCAGACTTAGTGCCCCCATAGACATGGGATTAATACCAATTTCATATTTAAGAAGAAATTGGAAGTTATTAAAACTTAGTGTCCCCATGAGAAAAGTGAATATAGTCACCAGAGAATTGTGGGCATAATAGAGATAGATATTGTTTAAACTAGGTGTTACTGTTATCTTCTTTGATTGAAGTTTCAGGTTCAATACTATCAGATACTGTTTGAACTTTGTGTTAGCACAAAATGGGTAATTTTAGTGTCATAGGATATAGTGGTGAGCTGTTAATGGCTGCTTAGCAGATGGTAGAACAGATATCCGGTGGCATCCCGGATATACTAGTGTGTAAAAGTGTTTTCCAGGTCATTCGGAAGTATGTAATATTGTGTAAGTTTGCCCTCTGGTGGTGGTAAGATTGAACTACATAAGAAGGAAAGTGCATTAGATTAGGAACCCATATAGTTATAGCATAGCTTAGAGCTAAAAAATAGGTCATCCTGGCTACAAGCTATGGGAGCACCAGTCAGCCCCCAATTAAGAGCTGAGTACAGTCAGCCTGTTCTAAAGGAAGCTAGCAAAAATACAGAAAGCTTTCTCTTGTTGTTAGTGAGATGTGAAAGGTTTAGTCCAAAGTAAAGCTGGTGAATTCTCTCTCAAGTTATAGCTTCAACAGTGGGATCTTGTGAAGAGGACAGTACTATATTGTTGTCGGGTGAGCAGCTCACTTAGTCTGAGAGGAAGCATTTAGGTGATCCATCAGTCACATTGTCTGATATGCATCAGGACAGAGCAGAAAGTGTGAAGAAAGTTTCCAATAGACTCCAGCAAAGATGGAGTTTAGAGATGGCCATACCAACTTTGGGCATTGTAGATAAGCAGGACAGAACACTAGTCCTAAATATTGGGAATATAAACCAGTGAAGGCTATGGATCTCCTAGAGTCAGTAAGGATGAGAATTTGTTGCAGAGGATGACTATCCTGAAGGGAACACCACCAAATGATTGTAAATGTAATGAGTGCAATCCTTTTTTTGCTGTCTATTATAAATCCTACAGGATTTGGTAATATATGTTTTAGAAGCATGAATAAGTGGTAAAGACCCCTAGGCAAATTTAGAATATTGGTAATGGAAAAACCTGAAAGTTCAATTGCATCTGTGGCTCCTATACCGTTAAATTGGCAGTAAATATTTGGCCAATTTAAAAATACGAAGACAAACCTTAGAGGCCATAGAGACAGGATTTTATACAGGAAGGCTCATTGGGGTTTTCACTCCAGGATATGGTTCTTATTAGAGATGGGCAAGCATGCTCGTCCAAGCTTGGTGCTCGTTCGAGTATTACGGTACTCGTAAGTGCTCGCTGCTCGGACGAGTATCTCGCCATGCTCGAGGAAATAGCATCTTCCGCATTGTGCATTTTTGGCGCCTATAAACTCAGCCAATCTCAAGCCAGGAGATTCTGCGGTACACCCAACATCACGTGGGACCCTTACATGTCGATAGCAGGGGTTGGCTGGCCTGATCAGGTGACCCTGGAATATACTAGTGACTGCCCGCGGTGCTCGGCTCAGATGCTGTCTGGATGTCGTTAGGGACAGAGCTGCTGCGTTTCAGGGAGAGTGTTAGGGCCTGCATTTAGTTCTTTGTTAGGCAGGAGTGATCTCAAAAGAACCCAACAGCCCTTCTAAGGGCTACAAGACATTTTTTTTTGTCTCCTGGCTGGGCTGGCTGGCACTAGTAGTGCAGCTATCGCCATATATAACACTTTTTTTTTATTGTTTTATCTCAGTGATACAAATCCATTTCATACAGCAGTGTGGAACCATTCTCTGTGTCACAGTTCAGCTGTCCACTCACCACAAACCACAATCCATATTTTCTGTCCAGGTGACCCATACTGTACGTCACGTAATCAAATATGGTCTTTTGCTTTCACTTATACAGCTACATTACAAAAATCTCTGTGCGACATTTGTCTGGGTTGCAGTAAAAATAGCCACCGTCAGCAGGGGCTGAGTTTGCTCTCTGATAGTTTCTGCATGTCACGTTAAAAAACAAAAATAAAAAATATAAAAAAATATATCACTGCTTGAGAAAGGCTCATGGAGCCGAAACGTTGCATCCCACATGGGTAAATAAACGCTTGTTCACACTAACTTTTTGGAGAGTGCTGCCTTTTTCATGGCTAAGTTTGGAGCCTTGTCGGGCTGATGGCTTGCACCTCCTCCCTGCTTTTTTATTGTGCTGCCGTATTTTTTCATTGTATATAAAAAAATAGTTATTTTGTTGTTTTATCTCAGTGATACAAATCCATTTCACACAGCTGTGTGTAACCATTCTGTGTGTCACAGTTCAGCTGTTCAGTCCATTCTGTACGTCACGTCTGTGAAAAAGGTCTTTTGCTCTCACTTATACAGCTACATTACAAAAATCTCTGTGCGACATTTGTCTGGGTTGCAGTCAAAATAGTCACCATCAGCAGGGGCTGAGTTTGCTCTCTGATGCACGTCACATTAAAAAAAATATATATAAAAAAAATATAAAAAAAATATATAAAAAAATAGTTTTTTTGTTGTTTTATCTCAGTGATACAAATCCATTTCACACAGCTGTGTGTAACCATTCTGTGTGTCACAGTTCAGCTGTTTAGCTGTTCAGTCAGCACAATCCGTATTTTCTGTCCAGGTGACCCATACTGTAAGTCACGTAATCAAATATGGTCTTTTGCTTTCACTTATACAGCTACATTGCAAAAATCTCTGTGCGACATTTGTCTGGGTTGCAAATAAGCAGACCAAGTCTGCCTAATCTTATAGTTTCCGTGTAATTACTCCATACTGCACGGTACTTAATAACATACGTAATTTTGCTCTAACTTATCCACCTATATACAAAGCACAATCCGTATTTTCTTTCCAGGTGACCCATTCTGTACGTCATGTCAGTGAAAAAGGTCTTTTGCTCTCACTTATACAGCTACATTACAAAAATCTCTGTGTGACATTTGTCTGGGTTGCAGTCAAAATAGCCACCGTCAGCAGGGGCTGAGTTTGCTCTGCACGTCACGTTAAAGGGGTTATCCCATGAATAATGTAAAAAATGAAAATCAGACATCATATAGTACATGACAACCTCTTTTTAACCCTTTCACGACCAGAGCTTTTTTCGGTTCTGCATTTTCGTTTTGTGCTCCCTGCCTTCAAACAGCCATAACTCTTTTATTTTTCTGTTCACATAGCTGTATGAGGGCTTGTTGTTTGCGGGACAAGTTGTACTTTCCAACGCCACCATTTAATATTGCATACGGTGTAGTGGGAAGCGGGAAAAAAATTCCAAACCGGGTGAAATTGCAAAGAAAACGCTATTCCGCTACAGTTCTACGGGTTTCTTATTTACAGCATTCGATGTGCATTAAAACTGATCCGTTACTTTCATTCTACTGGTCAGTACGAATCCGGCAATACCTAATATGTATAGTTTTTCCTGCGTTTAGATGGTGATAAAATAATTAGAAAGTTGCCCTTTTTTTTTTTTTTTTTCCTTGTCATATATTGACCCCTATAACTTTTTGGTATTTATGTGTACAGAGCTGTATGGGGGCTCATTTTTTGCGGGGCGGTCTGAAGTTTTTATTGATACCATTCTGGGGTGTGTATGACTTTTTGATCACTTTTTATTTAATTTTTTTTAGAAAAAAAAAGGGACAAAAAACTGCGAATCGCCATTTGGACGCTTTTTTCCGCCACACAATTCGCCGTATTGAAATTTTTTTTTTATATTTTAAAAGTACGGGCGTTTTCGGTCACGGTGATACCCATGATGTCTATATTTATTGTTATTTAGGTATTTATTTTTTACTTATACGGAAAGGGGGGTGATTTGAACTTTTATATCTTTTTTATTTTTTATATATTTTTTAACATTTTTTTTTTAATTTTTCTGTGATTATTTTAAAGCTCAAATATCATCTGATCTATTGTGTTTTGTTTTTTTTCTTTATGAGCAATCATGGATTTACTAGATGCAGTTAAAACCATGAATTGCTCATTTCTTATCCTGGCCTGCCATCTAGTGGCCAGAATAAGAATTGCAGTTTGAAAACTGTAATCCTCACCAGCGAGGATTACAGTTTTCATATGGTGTACAGACACCCCGATTGGCCAATCGGGGCGTCTGTACACCATCCGGAAGCGTGGGCTTCCGGGTTCAGACGCATCCTGATGCCGTGATCACGTGTGATCACGGCATCAGAAGGC
>ONZH01004832.1:0-35593 GCA_900303285.1 Rhinella marina | reverse complement strand
TGTTGAGAGGCTGTGATAGTGGCGTAATAGTGCGACTTGGGCGCGTTATATGCACCCAGACATGCTTCCCCTGCTGTCCCAGTTGCATTCCAGCAGTGTTGGCATCCTTTTCTGAGGATTCAGGGTGGACTTGGTGACCTCCAAGTGGTCGAATTGAGATTTCCAAGTGGCAAGCATTTTTTTCCCATAGACTATAATGGGATTCGATAGTCGGTCGAATAGTCGAATTTCGCGGTCTATTCGAATCGAATTTCGAACTTTCGAATATTTCACTACTCGCTCATCTCTAATGAAGATAAATAGAATCCACCTGTGTGTAATCAAGTCTCCGTATAAATGCACCTGCTCTGTGATAGTCTCAGGGTTCTGTTTAAAGCACAGAGAGCATCATGAAGACCAAGGAACACACCAGGCAGGTCCGTGATACTGTTGTGGAGAAGTTTAAAGTCGGATTTGGATACCAAAAGATTTCCCAAGCTTTAAACATCCCAAGGACGTATTAATCATGAAGTGAATACTCACATTTTATATATATCTTTTATATTCTTATATTATTTAAAGATCGACACATTCTATTATCTTTTATAGAACCCTCCCTATTTTTATTGAATTTTCATCATTTTAATGGAATTGTTATATATTATATAATATGCATATCCCTATTTTAAGTTGTGCCACAAGGAATGATCCGGATCAGATTTTATTGTGAACCCTAAATATCAATTATTTCCACACCCATAGGGTGACAATATAAGGAGCCAGTTTTTAGACTAAGTCCAAAATTCCACTGAGGAAGGGGCAGGAATGAAATAGCCCTTAAACGCGTTTGGTTATTTTGGACTGTGTCAAACAAATATTAGCATATGCTTGGTCACTATTATACATATGAACAGTCCTCATAAATCCCTAAAGGAGATTGGCTACAAACGATAAGGAGGACAACAGCACCGCTCCTCGGAACAACCATAGGATCATCACAGCCAGTGAAACAGAGCGGTAGAATCTCACTGCGGGCACCCACGTGGGACGCCACGTGGGACGCCGACACCGCCGAACATTCCCTGCACGCCGCGCTCAAACTAATAGCGCGCGCCACTTACAGAACGCCAAGAGGCAGTAATGCGCAGTGCCTCAAAGAAAAGGATTATTGGGGACAACATCACTCCTGAACCATCCGGGCCACATGCTACAAGGGGTAACGTATGTAATAAACTGTAAAACGTTGCCATTTGACTTTTATACTATAACCATTTACACTATTTGGAATACCTTGTGAGCGAACCTGCCATAATTGTGGAATTATCCTACATAAGCGAGACAGGCTACAAGCATCTCCCCTATACAAAGATATCTTCCCATACAGGTAATTACAGTATAAGACTACTATTGATTTATTGAAAAACAACGCCTTTTGTATTTATGTTGCTATATGGGCTTTTAATGAACAGGTGGACCACAAACTGCTATTGATCGCTGTTATTAACTGCTATTATCAAATATTAATTTTAATTTCATTCTTATCCCAGTGCTGGTGATTTATATTAATATTGGGCATTGTCATTTCATTTTATTCTATTCTATTCTATTTTTATTATTTTAAGCAATATATAATAAACTACTTTCATTTAATAGTGAACCTTAGGTGCAAATATATTCATTTATCTACCTGTATACTAGAGATGAGCGAATCATTCAAAAAATTATTCGCCAAACATTCGCCGAACTTTTCCTAAGATTCGTATATTCGACGAATAGATTTGTTGTATTTGCGTACAAAATATACGTTATTATGTGCTATTAGCGAACATTGGCGCACTAATAATGAACGTTCATTTAAAAGATGTACGCAACTTCTTAGAAGACGTACGCATGAGCGTACAAATAGCGTACGAATCCTCAGCGTACAATTGTCTACGCGATTACGTAATACGCAGGCACGCACGACGAGAGGCCACGGCGTGCACTCCTCAGAGTCAGAACGAATATTAGAAAATGGCATCCAGTCGATCCTCATCATTTAACTCTGAAGAGCTGAAATTCCTGATCCGTCTGATGGACAGAGAGGATTATGATGGCACACACCGCCATCCAAACCAGCATAAGAAGGAGGTGATCCAGCAGGTGATCCAAGGCCTGCACCATCGTTTCCACACCGTGCGGACCCAGGGCCAGATCCAGCGGAAATGGTCCGATCTGAAATTCAAATGCCCAGAGCGGCTTAATGAGATCCGCGCAGAGATACGGCAGGGTGAGTAACAAAATATTTGATAAGTGAAAACATGTAAAAAAATTAGTGTACTGTATTGTATATATACCAACAGTCACTGCGAATAATGAAAAAAGTATAGAAGGACAACGTGGTCGTGCGTAGTGCGCTGCAGTAATTTTGTTTCATGCTAGGCAACGCCTCTAACTCTCGACCCAAACAACTTAAGTGAAGGTATTCTAGTCATTATTGTTAATGGTGCTGGCCGTTCTCCCGTTTGTGTCAGGCAAATGCACTAGTTCGAAAGAAAGTACCCTTATATGCCCCTTCATAGTTAGCGCTTCCTCCTCCTACACACAGACTCAAAGACGTGCCCATGCTGCAGCTACTGTCAGTGGGCGATATCCAAAGTATTCCTACCGCACCGTGTTAACAATATTAAGAAAGTTATTGCGACAATAACGTTATCTATTGCTATAAATACCTTTTTAGAAGAAAAAAATATGATATGGCCCCCCTCTCACACCCATAACATCTTAAGTATGTGTTAGTATTAAAAAGAGTCATCATCTAACAATTGTGTACATTTTTATGTTGCAGAGCACCGTCAATGACTGCGTCACCACCGTCGAGGCAGGACGGCCCCTGAAGTATCTGCAGCCTCTAGTAAGTGTAAAACATATTTAATTTATTTTTCATCCAAGCTACGTGGGAGTGCAGCTGCAGTAAGATCACTAGTGGTTAGGAACGGGATCCTCCAGCCCCAAACTATTCCCATGTAGCTACAACTGTTCATTAGAGTTGAATGTAAGGCTACTTCTACACTAGCAGCAGCCCGGATCCAGCGGGTGAAGGGTCCCTCTGGATTCGTGCTGCCGCAGGTACACGTGTGGGGCCGGAACCGCGCTCCGGCCCAAATTCACTGTAATGGGGGTGGGCCACGGAACCGGCCACAGCAAGTTAACCCCTGCTGAGAGGCAGCCGGAGTGAAAATACAACATGTAACTGTTGCATTTTCGCTCCGGCTGCCTCTCAGCAGGGGTTAATGTGCTGCGGCCAGATTCGCGGCCCGCCCCCATTACAGTGAATTTGGGCCGGAGCGCGGTTCCGGCCCCACATGTGTACCTGCGGCAGCGCCGATCCGGAGGGACTCTTCACCCACCGGATCCGGGCTGCCGCTAGTGTAGAAGTAGCCTTAGGCCATTATTTCATGATTTTTGACAGCTGCTGCACCACAGAGGAGCCGCTCTCAACGTCCTCCACCACAGCGAGAGAGGACCCCACCTGCCCCTCCAACACCACCAGCCCAGCTACCAGAGGTAGAAGGTAGGTAAAAAAAAAGTGTAATGGGTGGACCTTCTGTCTTCAAAATATGAGCTAAATGTATGTTTTATCTTTGGTAGCTCCAACCGACAGAGAGCAGTTTTCCCCTGGACCATGGGAAGACCACGCCGTATGGGTGTCCAGTAAGTACTACAAAAGGCTCAGTCAGTACAGAATACATGTCACAGAATAAGTCGCTCCAGTACATTAAAGTTTAGATTTTTCATGTGGGACAACCACTGTAACTCGATCATACAAACTAAGTACATAACTGTTTCCACCCCTACAGACATCCCCACTGACTTCGAAGTGGAGGCTGGATTACGGTGCCTTGGCTCCAGGCTCCACGCTGCCTCCCGGCTCATTCGTGACCTGCAGCTGGAACTGCAATAGCTGCAGGACATGATGGCCCGACGTCGGCAAAGGCCGGCGTAATCTTATTTTTTTGTTCCTTTCTTTTGTTTATTTATTTGTTAAAAAGAAGTTTTTATTTATTACTAAAATATTCTTGAAAAACCTGTGTTTTGAGTGTTTTGTTAAACCTTTAACACCTTCCTGATCCTGACATAGTGTGAAGGTGACAGAGTTTTTTTCCCACAGCCATTTTCCCATATTAATGAACACAGCGGTGTCTGCCGGCCGAAGTATTACTACATTACACACACTCCTGTTTACTGATTACAATTGACAGACAGAAAAATAAAAAAAGGCTTGGCTTGTTTACCTTAACATAGGCAGTGAAAATTATATATGAGCTTTTTATGGCTTCCCCAGCCAGTAGTAGTAGGGGACGGGGTATATCAGCATAGAGTGATAGGTAAAATAAATACAACAGACTGCAGTGGTATATAACAATGTCCGCTAATATAACTTGTACGGGAGGCAGAGGCAGTGTAAAAAATTTTTTTTTTTTAAATATATATAACACACATATATATATTTTTTTTTTGGAGGGGGGGGACTAAAGGCTGAGGCTCCAAAACAAACTTAACAATACTAAATAGAACTATTAGTAACGTTAACTAACAACAGCTACTCTCCTACTAAGTGTAGAAAACGGAGGCGGAGGTAGACAACAATGGGAAGAAACTCAGACTATTCTGCCCTGCAAGGCCTGATCTAATCACCACCAGCATCAGCAAGAGGAGTATGAAATTCGGATGTAATCCAGCCTTTATTAATTTTTATAAAGGTATTTTTTTGAACACTGCCCGGTGACAGATTTGTCATTTTGGGTGTCGCCACCCCCCCAGCGGCACTAAAAACCCTCTCTGACATGACACTTGAGGCTGGGCAGGAAAGAAGCCCTAGTGCATAGTGGGACAGTTCCGGCCACTGTTGTAATCTGCCAGCCCAGAAGTCCAGGGGGTCTGAGAAGAGGCTTTGTGAGCTAGACTGCAGGTACGCCTGAACCTGCTCATTGAGGCGGGTGATCTGGGCCTGCTCACTTGGCTGTAGCTGTTGGGAGCCTGCAGAGAAAAATTCCTGCATCATACTAATTAGGCTTAACTGGCTGCTGCTGGTTGTGGATTAAGAAAGTTATTGCGACGATAAAGTGGATTACTCGGCCGGACCTCCTTCTCAGACATGCTGGCAGCAGGCTGGTGCTGGCAGAAACCTGTGGCCAGGTTACTACATAGCTTCTCCCACAATGATACTAATTTCTCTTCCCTTTCCTGGGGAGGAAAACAATCCCCCATGTTGGATTGATACCACGGGTCCAGAAGCATCGCCAGCCAGTATTCGTCAGTCTGCCTTATGTTTAGGATATGCCTGTCAGTGCGTAAGCATGTGAGCCGTCCTGCCCAGCGTGCCTGAGAGGCCACTTCTTTCCATCTCAGCCTCTCTCTAAGAAACTGCTGTGTCCCTGAAAGTCTCATCATCCTCATCCTCCCCCTGTGTCTCCTCCTCCTGGTCATCATCACCCTCATTAAAATCCTCCTCCTCTTCCCCCTCCTCTAACTGAAGCTCCTCATCCTCATCCATTTTTTTTCAAAAATAATTAAATTTTAAAAAATGGCGTGGGATCCCCCCTTTTTTCCTTCTCCAGCCAGATACAACCAGCAGCGGCAGCCTGACACTAACAGGGTGGGAAGGGACACGGTTATTGGCCCTTCCCAGCCTAATGGTACCAGCCTGCAGCCGCCCCAGAACCGGACCCTCAATTTAGAAGGTCCGGTCCTGTGGGTACCCGGCTCTTCCTGACACCCCTGGTGGCGGTGGGTGTCGGGGTAATAGATGTTGGGGTTAGTGCTGGCCATACCAGCAAGCACTAAGCCCAGTATTAGTAATCAGAGCCGTCTGTAGATAGCCGTGATTACTAAAACTGCAATGTTGTAAAAAAACACACACACTTATAAAGTAGTTTATTGAAATAAATACTCCCCCAGACCCCTGTTTGACCATTTTATTTAAAAAATAAAAAACTAGTCCGACGTAATCCACCGAATCCGACGTAGTCCTCAGCATTCACGATCCTGAAAAATAGAAAACAAACAAACAAACAAAAAAACAAACACAAACCACTTACCTCCTCAGGCTTCTTCTTTGTAGTGATTCCTCTCGTCCAGCAGCGTGCTCAACACTAATAATAAACACAGTGATGTCACCGTACAGGGATAATAAATACAGTGATATCACAGTACAGGGATAATAAACAGTGATGTCACAGTACAGGGATAATAAATACTGTGATGTCACCGTACAGGGATAATAAATACAGTGATGTCACAGTACAGGGATAATAAACACAGTGATGTCAACGTACAGGGATAATAAACACAGTGATGTCACCGTACAGGAATAATAAACACAGTGATGTCACCGTATAGGGATAATAAACACAGTGATGTCACCGTACAGGGATAATAAATACAGTGATGTCAGATCAAACTCAGTCATGCACTACCACCCTAACTCTGCTACCTGTCAGTGGAGAAAATCCCTGTGGTGGAGGAATAATCAGCATCACAATTGGAAATAACATTCTGACTGTGCCTCCTATGCTATCACAGTGTAGACCACAACAAGATGGCCGCTGGACACTGTATTGTGGAAGACAATCTCTTGTTATCAGATAAGCAAGTAAGAGCAGCGTGATGTCACAGGAGGTGTGAATAGCCAGATAACAGTTTACAGTAGTGGGCTACAGACGGCTTCCCTACACTCAACTTTTCAGTTGTGCTCCCCCTGCTGGTCAACATAGGAAGTTCTACACAATTATTATGAATTTTTTAAATATTTCCTTTAATGGTAAAAAAAAATTATAAGCACAAAAAATTCTAAAACTTACATTGCATGTTTTAACATTTTAGATATATTTCTAATTTTTGACGATAGTTCTCCTTTACGTAACTTGTCCTCCTATGTGATTAGGACAGCTTTTATGTGTACGTATAGGACGGTGGCCATTTTATTTCTCCTAATGATTGCTCCCTAGACAAAACGAGCCAATATAAGTAATGAAAGGTAGTTGTGAATATATTTAATAAAAAATAATATTTAAGTATTTTTATTTTTTAATTCCCAGAGAACCCCTTTAATAGGGTGATTGCTGATGCTGGAAGACACGAGGCACCCAGCAAAAGCTCTGGGACACAATTACCTTGTGCTTGCTACTAAAAAAGCCATTGGTCCCTGTGAATCTTGAGTCATTCTTCAGCCAACCTTACTTGTGATCTTGGACTCCTTGGGCTACCACAGCACCAGCTTTAATGGCCACTCACGCAGACTAGCAATATATGGTTCATATAACACATAGACGGCCATTGATTTGAATGGCGATCGTGTAGAAGACACTGAAGAAGACACTGCAACAGACATCTGTATGGCTGATACTTTCTTGGCAAAATCATCTGTCTGTTGGATGTGCTGGGAGCAGGATACACAGCAACCAACTAATCATGACTCCAAACAGTTGTCTGATTAGACAACCGTTTTAAGGTGATATTGACTTGTTATAGGTTACTGATATAAATGAGGAACATCACAGTTGTTGTGCTGATTTAATAAATTGCAGCATGAACATGGTTTCCATACTATTAATTCCTGAAAACATGTAATTTCAGTTTATTAATATAGTGTTGAAACAGGGATGTTAAACATTTTTGTAGTATACTTTATTAAGGAAAGTACTAGAAAACAGGGTGTAAAATGTCTTCTTAGTAAAGCTTTAACTATTTCTCAGGAGAAACTGTCTTCATTCTTTAAATCTGAGCGCTAAAGACACCTGTGTGTAAAATGTAGAGGCTTCCAGCTGCCTCTTCTCACTACCCCAGTCCCTAACTATGGATAAGTGGCCTATCACTAGTGTTGAGCAAAGTGAAGCATTCGAAGCGTAATTTGGTCCGAAGTTTAGGAAAATCCCTCATCCCTCGCGGTCTCTGCCATTGTGCTGTGAGCTGAGCATAGGGAGAGACGTAGCAAGCGCTCATGCGCTAGGGACAGTGTTGCTGAAAATGATTAACAGAAGAATATTGGAAAGGGAGAGTGCAGGGAGACTACAGAGGGAATGCAGGGAGAGTGCAGGGAGACTTATTCTGCGTTGGTTTTATTTACGTATTCCTACATTTACTTATTCCTACATCAGCCATGAACTAAGATATGTAATTCAATACCAATGAGATGGAAGCCTTTATTATTACACTGCCAGTGTGCCAACCAATACCATCCAGTTTGCACCCCTTAGGGGAGCCAGGACTTAATGATGACCATCCACATGTTTTGCTGGCTTTACTTCTTCCAAATCATCCTTCAAAGTCTCCATGTCCTAGAAAAGTCAGCAAGATGCATAAAGAGGAGGAGATGCATGTTCCTGATGACATATTCTCATCAATATTAGATGATGTGGAAAAGGAGGAAGGCAGAAGAGCGCTGGGGTTGGAGAATTGGATATGCCAGAGCTGATTAACATTCAATGTTTACTGTTAAAATATCCTGCAGGAGATTGCAGGCAAGGACAGCAATAATATGCACCTAACCAGCCAAACCCCACAGTAACAGCCCATGCGTAAAGGTGCAGCACAGCTATCAACAATGAAGAAGGACTAGACAGCACAGTCTTCATTATTAAATTAAAGGCATCTGCGGACTAATTGGCCATGTGGTTCTTCACCGCAACATGGCAGCAACCTGCCCGCAGCACGGCCACTCTGTGTGGTTATACCCTAAGGCAGAATGGCCTGGGTATACTTGATTTATACACTGTGTGCAGAATTATTAGGCAAATGAGTATTTTGATCACATCATCCTTTTTATACCTGTTGTCCTACTCCATGCTGTATAGGCTTGAAAGCCAACTACCAATTAAGTAAATCAGGTGATGTGCACACCCCTCCTCATTACCTGTCATCAGGTAATGAGGAGGGGTGTGGTCTAATGACATCAACACCCTATATAAGGTGTGCTTAATTATTATGCAACTTCCTTTCCTTTGGCAAAATGGGTCAGAAGAGAGATTTGACGGACTCTGGAAGTCAAAAATTGTGAGATGTCTTGCAGAGGGATGCAGCAGTCTTGAAATTGCCAAACATTTGAAGCGTGATCACCGAACAATCAAGTGTTTCATGGCAAATAGCCAACAGGGTCGCAAGAAGCGTGTTGAAAAAAAAGGCGCAAAATAACTGCCCATGAATTGAGGAAAATCAAGCGTGAAGCTGCCAAGATGCCATTTGCCACCGGTTTTGCCATCTTTCAGAGCTGCAACATTACTGGAGTATCAAAAAGCACATGGTGTGCGATACCCAGGGACATGGCCAAGGTAAGGAAAGCTGAAAAACGACTACCTTTGAACAAGAAACATAAGATAAAACGTCAAGACTGGGCCAAGAAATATCTTAAGACTGATTTTTCTAAGGTTTTATGGACTGATGAAATGAGAGTGAATCTTGATGGGCCAGATGGATGGGCCCGAGGCTGGATCAGTAAAGGGCAGAGAGCTCCACTCCGACTCAGACGCCAGCAAGGTGGAGGTGGGGTACTGGTATGGGCTGGTATCATCAAAGATGAACTTGTGGGACCTTTTTGGGTTGAGGATGGAGTGAAGCTCAACTCCCAGACCTACTGCCAGTTTCTGGAAGACACCTTCTTCAAGCAGTGGTACAGGAAGAAGTCTATATCGTTCAAGAAAAACATGATTTTCTTACAGGACAATGCTCCATCACATGCATCCAAATACTCCACAGTGTGGCTGGCCAGTAAAGGTCTAAAAGAAGAAAAAATAATGACATGGCCCCCTTGTTCACCTGATCTGAACCCCATAGAGAACCTGTGGTCCCTCATAAAATGTGAGATCTCCAGGGAGGGAAAACAGTACACTTCTCGGAACAGTGTCTGGGAGGCTGTGGTGGCTGCTGCACGCAATGTTGATTGTAAACAGATCAAGCAACTGACAGAATCTATGGATGGAAGGCTTTTGAGTGTCAAACAGATATCCTCCTAAAATCTTAAAAAAAAAACACTCCAACTTCCAAAAATATTAAGCTTTGATATTTATGAGTCTTTTGGGTTGATTGAGAACATAGTTGTTGTTTAATAATAAAAAGAATCTTATCAAATACAACTTGCCTAATAATTCTGCACACAGTGTAGTGATTCATAATGAACTAATTCGTAACAAATCAAATCTCTTGGCTAACTTTGGCGAAGTTGCCAAATTGAATTTTTCTAAATGTCGCTGTCTCTACCTATCACTGTCCATCACCCTGCTTATCTGACTTTTTACATACAGGCATCTTTAGTGCTCAGTAGAACCCTGAAGACTGAAGACAGGCTCTCCTTAGCAATGCTCAGCTAGAGCTTCGCTAAGAAGACTCTTTAACACCCTTTTTTCTAATACAAAGAAACATAATTCGCTAATAAAAGTACATTACAAAAATTAACATCCCTGTCCCTACACAATGTTAAAAATAAACTAAAAAAAGACACGTTAAGTTACACGTTAAGAATGAGGTTATTTTTGGCCTAAATGACCAAGAATAATTTTTCATTTTTGTAGAATTTTTACATTCTATTTTGGTGTTCATATAGGATAGATAAACTTAATTTAGAGTAATATAACTAACTCAGCTGACAAGTCAATACAATCAATAATGACCCTATAAAATACTAATAACTATAATCGAGCTAGGAAACAGCTGAGGCAGTAAATGGTTTTACCAGCACTCATATATTGCATTAGAATCAGTTATCCAAATGCTTTGCAATTATGTGTTTGCTCCAATGTGGAAGGTGCTTTAATGCATCATGTTTCAGCCATATGTTCCTGTCGTAACACAACAAGCAGCAGTAAGGTATCAGGTATCCATAATGTGAGCCCCATTCATCTGAGCCCCACAATGTGTCAGCTATAGCCAGCTGTTCCATGAAGTAATGTGTGATTTGTGTGCTTAGAGTGCATAGATAAATAAGTAACACCACGCAAGCTGTACTGGAAGTAACTAAAACACAGGTGCCTTCATATGTTGTTCCTCTCAAATGAAAACAGCCACAAAAAATCACTCAACCCTAAATTATTCTGGAGCAACAAATGCAGCAAGTGATATAACACCATAGGAACCAGACATGGGGTTTAAATAGGTGCTTATTAGATTTATATGGGTACATTGCCCAAGCCTGGTCCTTTAGACAAATCAGTCAATAGAGTCTTTTGAACAGCAGGGTATAGCCTACTCATGGACTCTAGACTACTGAATGTCAAACAGCCCAACTCTACTGTCAGGTTTTCAAAGCAACTGAGCAGAATTTTAAATTCTCTGCAGCCTTGCATCTGTATGATTACAGTATCTTTATAAAACCTGACCCTATAAAGTATTCATTCCAAAAACGTACTAACTGTTCATTGGCTTCCTATGAAGTTTGATATAAAGAAATTAAGTGAATGGGGCTACGTTGTTATGCCAAATTCAGCCCATAGACAGGAGTGGCGCTGTTTCGGGAAGTAAGCAGCATTTTTACTCTTACACAACCCCTTACAGAAAAGCTGACTTCTACCCATTTAGCCCTGCTTCCAATTTCTGTTGAAAGCTCAAATACACGTACCATATACAGGATGATGTTTTCAGTGCATCAAACGCTCAAAATACCCTCAAGGCTATGATAATGTACTGCACCTGTTAAAAGCAAAGCATGAGGACAGTGCAAATAATCTATAGAGACATGTCAGGTACCTTCTGAGAACCTTGGGTCTAGGTCATCATGACTAATGTCCATAACCATGACTCTGTAATGTACACAAGGGTGAGAGTTATAAGGATACACCTCTCCATTGTGTCCTCACTCGTCTTAGCTCAAGGCTAGTGTTCTCCATACATTTACAGTCTGTATGTAATTCTGTCTGCTATCTGCTAGCAAGAGGTGAACATTACATAGTAGATGTTCACTTTTCACCAACAGGTAGCTGGCAGTATTAGGAGTTGGAGAGGTGGAGAAATCCTTACTTCACTACTGGCTTGATTGCTCTACTTAATCTAGCAGAAAATGTAAGTACATATATGTGTGTCACAGTATGTGTGTATGTTTGTGTGTGAATATATGTATTTGTCTGTGTATGTGGATATGTTTCATAGTATGTGTATACGCAGCATGCCTGTGAGAACGAAGAGGATGGGAGTAGTTGTACTCACAGTGGCAGTCCTCACTTTGTTGCTCACTCGGCCATGCAGTGATACAAAGGGTGCACCTTTCTTCCCTTCGGGGCACACCCTGGCTTTAGGAGACCAGCCTGATGTTACCCTTGTTGTAGGTGAGTTTTGAGGTTCAAAGCAGGGTCTCCGAATGCGGTGACTGGAATGCAGGTGTTGGTGCACACAATTAAATTGGGTATAATTCAACAAGTCCATTATACTTTATTGAGGCAGTTCATTAGATGTCTCTCACTGGCATTGTGTACATTAAGCTCAGTCTTTAAAGTTGGTATATACAGTCCCAAGGCTGTGTATGGGAGGTTGGTCTCTCTCTCTTTAATTAGGCTATAAAATCTTTATTTTCCCAGCCTAAGGGGCACAACTGACCGCTCTCATTCTCACTATATGGTATTTCTGCAATAACCTCAGTGAAATATAGTCTTTGAACAGAGGGCTCTTCTGTCCTTTTGAGGTGATGATGATGGGGAACCAGAAACGCATTGCTCCCAGCAGTATGTAGAGAAGTCTAGCCAGAATGGGAAATGATCTGAAGTTTCCATTATGTGTCTGCTACACATGATGTTGATTCTCTAGGGACTGGTGCAGTGCCAAGTGACTGGTGAAAGGCAAATGTGGTGCCCGTATTGAAAAAGGGTTCTTGTTCATCCACATGTAATTATAGACCAGTAGGCTTAACTTTTGGGGGACAGAAAAATGAAATGAAGGAGTCTTAAGGGACTATATAGAGGAGTAGTGTTGATCGAGAACCAAAGTGCTCGTGTGCTCGGGTGCTCTGGTAGAACACTTGGTGATGTTCGAGTGCTCTACAGAGCACCCAAGCACAATGTAAGTCAATGGGAGAAGACCAGGCACCCCCTGCTCGAAAGAGGGGAGGGTGTCGGGTTCATAGGAAAAGGTCAGAATCGCAAATTCTCCTCTTTCACTCGTTAAAGTACGCTAATTAACTGAATTCGTATGCAGTAGCGCACAATGCGTAGCATTAGCAATGCTAATGTTACGCATTGTACGCTAATGCGTATGAATTTGTATGCTAATGTTACGCATTGTACGCTAATGCGTACAAATTTGTCTGCTAATTCTACGCATTTTACGCTAATGCGTACGAATTTGTATGCTAATGCTACGTATTGTACGCTAATATGTGCTTGTAAATAATCAGAGGTGAGAACCACAGGGGTTTACCAAGGACAGTAATTGCCAGACTAACCTGATTTGTTTTTATGAGGAGGTGAGTAGAAGCCTGGACAGAGGCAGGGCTGTGGATGTACTGTTTTTCGATTTTGTATTTGATACTGTCCCTCATAGATGGTTAATAGGTAGAATACAGTCTATAGGCCTAGAAAGTATAGTTTGTAATTGTATTGAAAACTGGCTGAAGGACCATGTCTGGAAAGTTGTGGTCAATAATTCCTATTCTGAATACTCCCCAGTTATAAGTGATGTACCCCAAGGTCCAGGGCTGGGTCTCCTATTATGTAACTTATTTATTAGTGGTATAGAATATAAGATTAATAGCACTATTAATGGGATCAGGGTTCAGCTGGTAATACGGTTCTCCGATGCGGCTGTAATTTTAACAACCTGAGGGAACTGGCTGAATCCCATTCCTGAGCCTCTTGACAAAGCAGGCCCATCTCTGCCCTGTGGTAACAAGTCAATTTTCCCTGAAATGGCATTAAAAAAAAACATACTCACCCACCACATTTTAGCGTGAAGATTAAATTCGTTTAATACAGAAATTTTCTCATAGTCCAGGCAGGCTGAATGTGATCAATAGACCTCTCCTTGCTGTCAGTGCCCAATCTTACCCCTTTCCATCCATTACATTCTGTATGGCTGCAGCCTGCATCATGCCACTAATGCCATTTGCCAACCATCACATTCCCTTTTTTTTCATAACACTGTGTGTTTAAACATCATCTGCCCCAATCAGGGACAATTTTTAGGAGCTTAATATGAAAAAGCATGAGACCTGTACCTGCGTAATGTCATTTTAAACATACTGTATGTAAATCTCATCAAATGTGCGTTTACCCATAGCTAAGTATGTCAGTGTGACATAATTTACTATATATATCATTGCGTGCCGGAGTGTCGGAGGAGGTGGAAGTGAAAAAAAAATCATAAAAAATAAATAAAAAGTCCTAGAGGGGGTTTATATACCAACTTTCAGGGCAACTTTGGTTCAGCACAAACCAATTTGGGTCCGAACCAAATGTTTTAAAAAATTTGGTAAACTGGACCCAAAACTAATCTCAACTAGTTCTCTCATCTCTAGTTCTGTGCACCAGTCTATATAAAAGACACCCTGGAGCTGGAAAAAGTACAAAGGAGAGCAACTACACTGAAAAAGGGACATAGATGGTCTTAGTTATAAGGAAAGATTAAAAGAATTACATTTCTAAGATGTCTAAGGGGGAACATGATTAACCTATACAAATATACAGTATAAATGGGCCATACAAAAAATACGGTGAAAAACTGTTCCATGTAAAATACCCAAAAAAAACAAGGGGGCACTGCCTCTGACTGGAGAAGAAAAAGTTCAGTCTCCACAGGCGTCAAAGCTTCTTTGCTGTAAGAACTTTGAATCTGTGGAATAGACTTCCTCAGGACGTGGTCACAGCATGAACAGTGGACAGTTTTAAAAAGGGCTTAGATGAATTCTTAAAATAAAAAAAAAGATTAATGCTTATGAAAATGTATACAAGCATTATTGTCTCTCTACTTTTCTAAAATTCACATTCCCACGTATCCCTTGCTTGAACTTGATGGATTTATGTATTTTTCAACTATGTAACAACAGCTCTTTTCCTCAAGGGATGGCACATGTGCACTTTGCTACTTATAATCCACAGGATTGATGTATTCCCTGATACCCTTGCTGCATACACATTCACAGCTCACACTAGACTGCTCTACTTTATCCTAGAGAAGAAGAGGTGGTGACAGCCCTGCCTAGCAACAGTAACTAAGAACCTCCAACTCTCTCCATATGAAGTCTTTCTAACACACTGTGAACAAAATACAGTACATTAACATTTGCAGTTAGACAACTGGCTTAGTTGCCCATTGCAACCAATCAGATTCGACCTTTCATTTTTGACAGCTCCTTTGGAAAATGAAAGGTGGAATCCGATTGGTTGCTATGAGCAACTAAGCCATTTCTTCTTTATACCAGTTTGATAAATGACCCCCTTATGTCTCCCAACTCCCCCATACACATGCTTGGTTCTGCCAAGATTGTATGGGTTTTGAATGGAGAAATAGGAGAAATTATCTAACAGACACCTCGGTAAGGGCAGTGGCTTATCTACCGGGAAACCGGAGGATCAAGAGTAAAATTCAATTTGCTTGATTCTTCTCTCTCCCCAACATCATCTCTTTGGGAATGGATGGGAGTTCCACATACATATTATTACATCATGGCCAGCCCTGCCAAAAATGACGAGTTCATCTGACAGCACACTGTGTATGGGAGCCTTAACGGTTCAGTTCCTGCAAAAATACATGAAATATACAAGTGCATCTCAATAAATTAGAATATCATTAAAAAGTTGTTGTTTTTTCAGTAATTCAATTCAAAAAGTGAAACAGATATATTATATAGAGTCATTACAAACAGAGTGAAGTGTTTATTTATGTTAATGTTTATGATTATGAGTTACAGCCAAGGAAAACCCAAAAGTCATTATCTCAGAAAATTAGAATATTATATTAGACCAACTGTAATTTTTTTTTAAACATTGAAATGTTGGCCAAATGAAAAGTATGTACAGTAAATGCACTCAATACTTTGTCAGGGCTCCTTTTACATGAATGACAGCATCAATGCGGCGTGGCATGGAGGCGATCAGCCTGTGGCACTGCAGAGGTGTCATGGAAGCCCAGGCTTCTTTGATAGCAGACTTCAGCTCGTCCCCATTGTTGGGTCTGGTGCCTCTCATGTTCCTCTTGACAATACCCCATAGATTCTCTATGGGGTTAAGGTCAGGCGAGTTTGCTGGACAATTAAGCACAGTGATACTGTGGTTATTAAACCAGGTATTGGTACTTTTGGCAGGGTGGACAGGTGCCAAGTCCTGCTGGAAAATAAAAATTCCATCTCCAAAAAGCTTGCCGACAGAGGGAAGCATGAAGTGCTCTAAAATTTCCTGGTAGACAGCTGCACTGACTTTGGTCTTGATAAAACACAGTGGACCTACACCAGCAGATGACGTGGCTCCCCAAACCATCACTGATTGTGGAAACTTCACACTAGACTTCAAGCAGCTTGGATTGAGTGCCTCTCCACTCTTCCTCCAGACTTTTATGCAGAATTTGCTTTAATCTGAGAACAACACCTTTGACCACTGAGCAACAGTCCAGTTCTTTTTTTCCTTGGCCCAGGTAAGACGCTTCTGGCGTTGTCTATTGGTCATGAGTGGCTTGACACATGGAATGCGACACTTGTAGCCCATCTCCTGGATACGTCTGTGTGTGGTGGCTCTTGAAGCACTGACTCCATCAGCAGCCCACTCCTTGTGAATCTCCCCCAAATTTAGTAAAGGCCTTTTCTTAACAATCCTATCAAAGCTGCGGTTCTCCCTGTTGTTTGTGCACCTTTTTCTACCACCCTTTTTATTCCACTGAACTTTCCATTAATATGCTTTGATATAGCACTCTGTGAACAGCCAGCTTCTTTAGCAATGACCTTTTGTGGCTTAACCTCCTTGTGGAGTGTGTCAATGACAGCCTTCTGGACATCTGTCAAGTCAGCAGTCTTCCCCATCATTGTGTCGCCTACTGAACCAGACTAAGGGACCTTTTTAAATGCTTAGGAAGCCTTTGCATGTGTTTTGGGTTAATTATTCTAATTTTCTGAGATAATGAATTTTGGATTTTCCTTGGCTTTAAGCCATAATCATCAACATTAGCATAAATAACTAAAGGACTTTCTGTTACAAAGCCATGACTGCCACTTTGACAACTCATGTATGAAAGATTTGTAGATATGGATAAGTACGTGAATGTGACCCAGAATTCTTCATCCTTCAATTAAGCTATTGTCACGCTCTGGTGTGGGGGGATATTCCACACCAAGTGCAAGAGGAAGAGGGGGGAAAGGAAATGGGATTAGGCCTGGAACTAGTGAAGGCAGATGGTCACTTCCTATTGAAACCCTGACTCCAGTCCTGGCTTACTAACAGTATGAACAGGCCTAGAAGGCGTGTAGGCGAGTTCATACGCTGGAAACCTGGGACCCTAACTCTCCCTGAAGGACCCTGAAGCCAGTGACTGGAATGAGACAAACTGTTCCTCCACCAACCTGGACGAACAGCAGTCTCCCCTCAGGCCCAAACACCAAAACACAGGGAAGATATACACAAATAAATGAAAGGGAAAGAAGACACTTAACTTTCCTGAAGATAATGGCAGCAATAGGATCTCCACAGAGAAACACACACCAGCAAACCACAGACGCCACAAAAAGTATAAACTGCACAGCATGGTGGGAGAAGCAACACTAAATAGCCAAAGATAATTGATAAAACACCTACACCTGATGGGGGAGGGTGTGTGAATGCCAGCAACAAAACAACCAAAGGAGAACCTGTCAGTTTAACCCACTGGTTGCCAATCTGACAGACCTCTTGATACCTGTCACAGGAATGTCCGTGAGAGCTACCCATTATACAGACTACATATCCTGTAGAGGACACTCAGCAAAAATGTGTTTTCTGTGTATACTTTTTGTCTTTATCAAATACAGACTTAGGCGGTCATTTATTATGTGTTTTATGCCACTTTTTGGCGTACGTAGGTTGTAGATTTTGTCACAAAGGTGTTTCGCCACCAAATCTCTGATTTTACCCTGCTCATGCCACTTTATTGTGACATGGCGGAAAAAGGGGGCATGGCATGGGCAGGGAAAGAGGGCAGGCCTGCCGTCCCATCTGAGTCATCATTTTCCATTCTCCCAGCAAGGGAGCTGGCATAGTTTAACCTCCTAAAAGTCCCATTAAAATTGGAAAAACCCTCCCAAAAATGTAACTTTTTTATTTTTTTTAATAGATTTTTAATGTGTGTTTGCAATAAACCTTGTTGGCACACAACTCAGGGGACACTATTGCATTTTTAATCCCTTTGTGACATTATTAATTTTACCCTCAAGGACCAATAATATTCCCCCCCGTTGTGTTCTAGCAGTCATAACTTTTTAAGTTTTTGTTTTATATATATATATATATATATATATATATATATATATATATATGGTAAGGGATCGCTCTCTCTCAGGGGGTCGCAATCACAAATCTTCCAACAACTTTTAACGTCCAAATAGTACTTTATTTTCGCTCTTTGGCACCAACACACATGAAAACATTCAAATAAACACCTGCCCGTCTGGGCTCTACATAATACACGTGTTGTCTCTATGTCACCTATAGAGCGCCGTTAACACACGGTATTAGATCCGGCTTCCTCAGCCGTATGATCCAGCAACCTCCTGGCTGTGACCTCACCAGCACCTGGGGGGAGATGGTCCACAAGTCCTCCTGACTCTGACCGTGCGACCCTCTTTCTGTAGGCGTTGCTGAGCTCCCCAAACTTCAGGCTTTACAAAGCCTTGTGGCCCCTCAGCCCTCCTGGCTGAGACAACACACAGCCTCTGCAGGCCTCTTTCTTCAAGTCTCTTAGGCTTCCTCAGCCTTTCTCTTCCCCCACTCACATACACAGACGGTTGTTTTATCCCTCTGTGATTACAATAGCAGGCCTCACCTGCAATCTCCTCAGCTAACCCAGAACAACAAAACTGTCTCAGGAAACTACACTTTGCAGAAACCACTGCAGCTTTCTGAATTTCAGTTATCTCACCCAGTTGAGGTATCTGGGTGGGAAATAAACACCTTCCAGTGCTTATTCTTCATTTACATGGCAGTGTTTTGGTCAGTGATTTCCTTCAGTGATTTAGAGCAAAAACCAGGTGTGGCTCTAAACACAGAACAGGAGCAGATCTTTCTGGTTCAATAGTTGTTTTTTATTGAAAGTTTTTTAACTTATGTTTTCAGAAGGGATAACAGTATTGGGATAGAATATACAGTACATTATTCTTACTCATGGGATATTCAATCTCAAAGTATATTACAATAACAGAACAATCTAGATAGATAAGACTATGTATATCTTAAGAATACATTTACAGCATAAATTATTGAACGGTTGTGGCCTTGTGTCCAGTGGCATACTGAGCACATACTGGGCCTTCGACCACTTTCTAATATAACATGCATTTGTACATTCTAGAGTACAGAGGGAATATATGGTTGGGTTGTTAAGATACAACCTATAGAAATTAAAAAAATAAAATAACAGGCAATTTAGAAGTAATAAAATAAAATAATATTCGGTCCTTAGTATGTTTATCTATAAAAGTAGACATCTTATATGGTATCTCATGAAAATGGATGACAGTAATCAGCATTTTATGTGATCATAAATTTTGAGGTTTTCCAAATTTTCCAATCTCCCTGGAATTTGTCTATTCTATTGTTGCTTTTCACATACATCAATTCATGTTTATTTTTTTTTTATTATTACAGGTATTTTCGGGACTTCAGCGGTTTTCCATTTGCCGGCTATAGATTGAATGGAAGCGGTAAGTATATGATGGGTAATATTTCTACATGGTTTTTCTAAATCACATATTCCAATTCGTAATAGAATGAATTCTGGACACAAGGGTATCTCTATTCCAAGTGGCAGGAAAATAGTATTATATATATTATTCCAAAAACTTATAATTGACGGGCATTCCCAAAAGATATGCAATAGATTGCCTATATGGCCACAATTTCTCCAGCATAAATTAGAGGAGTCATTGAACATCTTTGCTAATCTTTATGGTGTATAGTACCATCTAAATGCAAGTTTAATGAATGCCTCATGGTGGTCAGAGCAAGATGAGCTCCTGATTACTGACATATAAGTTTTCTGCCATTTGTACAGAGAGATTTGTAAGTTTAGGTCTTTTTCCCATTTTTTAATATGTGATGAATGTATCTCCAAGTATGATTTAGTTAGTTGGGAATAAAACAATTTCAATCCTTTTTTGGTGGTATTAAGTTTATTTTCAGAATATACGTATTAGGATGTATCTGGGGAAATTTTCAGGGATGACTTATTTAAAAAAGTTCTAATTTGTAGATAAATGTATAGGTCTGTTTTTGGAAGATTATATAATTGACTAATTGATAGGTCTTAAGACCTTAAATTTAGAACATAGTTTTATATATTTCTCCCAGGTCAATATAGCGTCTCTAATTACTGGGTTTTTTGGTAACGAAATACCTAATAGGCCAATACCTAATGTGTATTCCAGTAACAAGTCCACCAATCTATCCCTATCACACAATATTTGTTCTATATTAATCCAAGATTATTTTGGGATAGGGTCCTACCAATCAATAGATTGGCTGAGAATATCAGCCATCTGGTAAGCTGATAGATCTGGGACTCCAAGTCCTCCCGAATTTTTATTTCTATTAAGAACAGACATTAGGACCTTTTGGATGTTTATTGTTCCATATGTATTTATTTAATTGGGATTGGAATTTCTGAAACAAGTTTGTAGGTATATTGATGGGGATCGTTCGGAATAAATAACGTATTCTAGGTAATATCATCATTTTATAAAGGACTATTTTACCCCACAAAGAAGTTTCACATATGTTTAATTGTGATATTTCAGTTTGTATTTGTGTAAGTAATGAGGGATAATTATTTTGGATTATATTGTCTATAGGGTATGAAAGGTTTATACCTAAGTAAGGTATTTTATTATTTTGCCAATTATATGGAAAACTTGATTGTAATATTATTTTGTCTATAGGTTTTATGTTCATATCTAAAATCAAGGATTTGGAATCGTTTACTTTATAGTAGGAAACTTCTCTGAAATTTCTGATTAAGGATTGGATTTTTGGAGTGCTGTCCTAGGATCAGTAGAGCAAATCAGAATGTCGTCTGCAAATAGACTTATTTTATAGTTGGTTTCTCCTATCTTGATGCCTGGTATATCATTAGCCTTCCTTATTTGTTCTGCAAATGGTTCTAATGCTAATATAAATAGTATTGGCGAAAGAGGACATCCTTGTCGAGTACCATTAGTAAGATTAAATGGGGTTGACATAATACCGTTTGTCAAGACTTTTGCTGATGGGTTAATATAGAGTGCTTTGATAGCGTTTAGTATATTTCCTGGAAATCCAAAATGTTTCAATGAGCTAAACATGTATTTCCAATGAATTCTGTCGAAAGCTTTCTCTGCGTCTAAGATAAGAGTAGAGAAGGTAATTTGTTATGTTGTACATAATGCATTATATTTATGATACATCTAGTGCCATCTGAGGCTTGTCTTCCAGCTACAAATCCAACTTGATCATGTTTAATCCCTTGACTCTGCAGCCAGTTTTGGCCTTCGTGACCAGGCCATATTTTTTAAATCTGGCCTATGTCACTTTATGTGATAATAACTTTGGAATGGTTTAACTTATCCATGTGATTTTGAGATTGTTTTTTGGTAACACATTTTACTTCATGTTAGTGGTATATTTTGGTTGATATGCTTTTAGTTTTTTTTAATAAAAAAATAGGAAATTTGTAAAAAATTTGTAAAAATGGCTATTCAAAGTTTAATAAATTCTGCTTTTCAGCCAGAGAGTGATACCACCCAAATTAATTTATGAATAATATTTCACATATGTCTACTTTTGTGTAAGCATTATTTTTTTATGTATTTTATTTTTTTGAGGACTTTAGAAGGCTTGCAACTCTAACAGCAATTTTATAAATTTTCAAGAAAATTTCCAGAACCATTTTTTTAGGGACCAATTCAGTTCTAAAGGGGCTTTTAAAAGTCTATATATTAGAACCCCCTGTAAATCACCACACATTTAAAAGTGCATCCCTTAAACTATTCAAAACAGTAACATAACATTTTTTTAACCCTTTAGTCTTTTCACAGGAATCAAAATAAAATGGAGTTAAAAATGAGAAATATCATTTTTTTTTCAATAACAGGTTCATTTAGCTCAACAATGTCCACCTTTACAAGGGGTTAAAGGAGAAAATTCGGCCCAAACTCTGTTACCCAATTTATCCAAAGTAGGGAAACACCCCACAAGAGGATGTAAACTTCTGTATGGACACATGGTGGGGCTTGGAAGGGAGAGAGCGCTGTTTAGCTTTTGGAAGACAGATTTGACTGGAATACTTTTAGGGTGCTATGGCGCATTTGTGGAGCCCCTGAGATACCAGAACAGTGGAAGCCCCCAATAAGTAATCCCATTTTGGAAACTATACTCAAGGAATTTATTAAGGGTTATAGTGAGTTTTTTTATTTAGAGTATTCAATGAGGGGTGTATTATAAAAGGGTATTTAGGGTTTTTTGGTATTATTTTTCAGAAATTTACTAATGATGAAGGTAGAATGATGAATTTAAAGGTAGCCTTTAGTGAGGTGAGGTGGCCTTAATTTTTTAGGGTGGCATCAAAAATTTAAAAGTATTAAAATGGTGTACTGTGTGGTAAACGTTAAAGCATTCCGGAATACAAAGAGCTGGCTTAGAAGGGCAGGATGGAGAAAAGTAACGTGTGTCACTCCTTTTTCCTCTTTTGGAGCACACACGACATGCCACAAAATGCCTCTCTATGAGTCTTTTCGCATCCTCACATTCTAATGGATCTGAAGGGGAAACATTTTTGAAAAGGAGGTCCTCAATCACTTTTTCTTGGTAAGTGAGGAATCGGACATTAGTAGTGGACTTTTTGAACAAAACAAAGGAGTTGTACATGGCCACCTGAAAAAGGTAGATGCTGATTTTTTTGTACCATGCATTGGTCTTTCTCAGTTCTAGGTACGGCTGAAGGACTAAAATAAAATCTAAAATACAAACTGGCTTCTGCTTTTCAGTGGTAGATCCCCTTTCTGTTACTCCCATGGTGCGGTCGGCGTGTATGGTACTCAAAAGAAATACATCTTTCTTATCTTTATACCTGACTGCAAGAAGCTCACCACTGCGGAGACAACTTGACTCCACCTTTTTCATTTTGAGTTTGAAAAGTGTTTGTGGGAACCCCAGTCGATTTTTTTTAATAGTCCCACAAGCCCCTGTATTTTGTGTCTGCAGATTTTTATAAAGGGGTATACTAGTATAATAGTTGTCAGTGTACCAGTTATACCCCTTTTGCAGAAATGGCCTGATCAACTCCCATACAATTTTTCCGTTTATTCCCAGGTAGGGAGGGCATCCTGGTGGACTGAGCTTTCGATCCTTGCCCTCATAAATCCGAAAGGCAGATGTATAGCCTGATGAGCTTTCGCACATTTTATATATTTTTACTCCATATCTAGCCCTCTTGCTAGGGAGAAATTGCTTGAACTTAAGCCTCCCTTTAAATTTCACTAAGGATTCGTCAATGGAGATATTTTGTGTGGGGGTATATAGGGTTAGAAATTTTTCTGACAGAATGCTTAGGAGAGGCCTGATTTTATAGAGACGATCAAAGTCTGGGGCATTGTTTGGTGGGCAGTTACTGTTATCGTTAAAAGGGAGAAATCTCAACAGGATTTCATACCGATTTCTGGTCATCACTGCAGAAAAGGTGGGAGTATAGTGGACTGAGCTTGAGGACCAGTATGAACGAATGGTTGACTTTCTGACAAGACCCATCACCAGTGTTAGGCCTAAAATTTTTTTAATTTCTTGAATGTTCGTTGGGGTCCATGCATTTCGTCTTGCATAAGACTTGGGGTTTTTCTCTAAATATTGGCAGGCATAAATATTGGTTTGGACAACAATATGTTCTAATAAATTGTCAGTAATAAAGAGCTGAAAAAAATCAATTGGACATAAGCCATCCACACTGACATTTACACCTGGGATGGCATTGAACTCGGGCACAAATGGGGGGGCAGATTTTGGGGGCCCCCACATAGGAGATGCGATTTCTGGTGGAATAATATTTTGGCCTTGTAGATCCTGTGCAGTGTCTTGCAATCCCTCGCTTTTACTTGGCCTGTCAGACATGTCAATATCCTGAGGTGTACGTGTACTAGTCCCTTGTGACAGATGCTCACTGTATCTTGGACTTTTACTGGGTGGAACAAATTCCCCTTTCACTGAGTCACTAACTTCAAAACCCTCAAAGGGACTATCATCATCTGATCCACCACTTTCGCTGTCAGAACACAGGAAAGCGAAAGCTTCTTCAGCGCTATATAACTTGCATGCCATCTTTTTATGTATTTATTGGTAACTTTTTAATATCAAATATCAAATGTAACTACAAACAAGAAAAAATAATATCTCTGATGAACAGAAGTGTTCAATAAAATGACCACAACTGAAGAGCGGCGCCAATAAGTAAGTACGTCTTGATCAGCGCTGACACTGAATTGATAGAATCAATGAAAGTGTATGTATGTATATAGATCTATGGGATTTTATTGATCTATATACAATAGATAAATTAATGGTTTGTACAGCGCTACGGAATTTGATGGCGCTTTATAAATAAAGATTTTTTTATGGATGAAATGGATTGATTTATTGATGAAATGGATTGATTTATTGATGAAATGGATTGATATATTGAAATGAATCCAATGAACCCTATCTGAACTGAAGGGGTTAATGATTTTTATGACTAAACTATCTAAGGGGAGGTGAAGGGGTTAATGATTTTTATGACTAAACTATGGGGAGGTGAAGGGGTTAATGATTTTTATGACTAAACTATCTATGGGGAGGTGAAGGGGTTAATGATTTTTGTGATGAGTTTTATGAAATTTTCACACTTCTGTCACTGTGTGACAGAAGCACTGATGCTGCCTGAAGCTTTGATCTCTCTTCCTCTCTGCCAGAGAACGATCTGACAGAGAGGAATAGAAAAAAAGTTTCAGGCATTGGGAAACTTTGTTTCTATAACAAACTTTCATGTGATCACCATGATTGGTTAATCATGGTGATCACGTCATCGGGACCTGTTCCAATCCAGTCCGATGACTGCCCACAGTGCCGGTGCTGCTATTAGCAGCCTTCGATGAGCGCTGAAGCAGCGGTGAGTAGCGGTAGCAGCGCTGTTATCAGTCCACGTTAATTAACGGGCTGCAGGTGCAAGGACCAGCGCTGCAGCCCGTTAATTAACGTGGGTTCGTTGTCAACAGGTTCATTAATGTAGGAATGATAGAAGACATTCTGGTAGCAATGATTTTAGCATATATCTTAATATCAGTATTGATTAATGATATGGGTCTATAATTTATTACCTGAAAAGGGGCTTTATTTGGTTTAGGGATGGTTATAATTGTTGCTTGTGTCATTTCTAATGGAAATGAGCCTTTAGCAATTGCTTCGTTGAACAGATGTTAAATACGGATTAAGGCAAAAAATTGGAAATATTCATTAGTATATCCATCTGGTCCAGGTGTTTTTTTATGTTTCAATGACTGGATTGTATTGTAAACTTCCTGAGGTATATAAGGGGAGTTTAATATTGATAATTGATCATCTGAAAGTTTTGGAAGGTTTACTGAACCCCTTCACCCCCGGAGCTTTTTTCGGTTCTGCATTTTCGTTTTGCGCTCCCTGCCTTCAAACAGCCATAACTCTTTTATTTTTCTGTTCACATAGCTGTATGAGGGCTTGTTTTTTGCGGGACAAGTTGTACTTTCCAACGCCACCATTTAATATTGCATACGGTGTAGTGGGAAGCGGGAAAAAAATTCCAAACCGGGTGAAATTGCAAAGAAAACGCTATTCCGCTACAGTTCTACGGGTTTCTTATTTACAGCGTTCGATGTGCATTCAAACTGATCCGTTACTTTCATTCTACTGGTCAGTACGAATCCGGCAATACCTAATATGTATAGTTTTTCCTGCGTTTTCATAGTGATAAAATAATTAGAAAGTTGCCCTTTTTTTTTTTTTTTTTTTCCTTGTCAAATCTTGACCCCTATAACTTTTTGGTATTTATGTGTACAGAGCTGTATGGGGGCTCATTTTTTGCGGGACGATCTGAAGTTTTTATTGATACCATTCTGGGGTGTGTATGACTTTTTGATCACTTTTTATTTAATTTTTTTTAGAAAAAAAAAGCGACAAAAAACGGCAAATCGCCATTTGGACGCTTTTTTCCGCCACACAATTCGCTGTATTGAATTTTTTTTTTATATTTTAAAAGTACGGGCGTTTTCGGTCACGATGATACCCATGATGTCTATATTTATTGTTATTTAGGTATTTATTTTTTACTTATACGGAAAGGGGGGTGATTTGAACTTTTACATCTTTTTTATTTTTTATATATTTTTTAACTTTTTTTAAAAATTTTTTTTTACTATTAGAAAGCTCAAATATGGGCTTATATATTGTGGCTTTTTTTTTTTTCTTTATGAGCAATTCTGGGTTTTATAGACTCAGAAAGCCATGAATTGCTCATTTCTTATCCTGGCCTGCCATCTAGTGGCCAGAATAAGAATTGCACTTTGAAAACTGTAATCCTCACCAGCGAGGATTACAGTTTTCATATGGTGTACAGACACCCCGATTGGCCACACGGGGTGTCTGTACACCACCCGGAAGCGAACGCTTCCGGGTTTAGCCGCAACTAGATGCCGTGATCACGTGTGATCACGGCATCTAGTCAACCCGGAAGACGCCGCCGATGTAGTAGGTAGCGGCAAGTCTCTGCTGTTAGAAACAGCAGAGACTTGCCGGCCATGACGCCCGCCGCACCCGCGAGCGGGCGCCATGTGCCCGCATCGCCCCAGCGCCATACATGTACGGCGCTGGTGGTGAAGGGGTTAAGGAAGGATTGGATCGATGATGAGTTTGGTTGGGGAGTTGTTGGATCTAATTTTAAATTATATAGTTTTTCATAATACTTCTTAAATTTTCTGCTATTAGTTTTGGGTTTGTTATACGATTATTATTGGTACTGTCTTTTAGATAAGCAATTTTTGCTTTATTTTGTGTTTGTTTCACTCTATTCGCCATAAATACTGTGGCCTTATTATTCTGGGAGTAAAATTTCTGTTTTAATCTGGAAAGGTTTTTCTCATATTTTTCTAGCAAAATTGTTCGGATTTCATCTCTTAGTGTGATTATGTTAGATGTAGAAAGTGGGTCGTTTTTCTTTTAATGTTCTTTTTCTGCTGAAATAAGCTTGGACATTTTTTCATTTAGTATTTTTTCTGTTAGTTTTGTATGATGGGAACCATATTTAGTCATCATAACTCGAATAAAAGCTTTATGGGCATTCCAAAGAGTAAATCTACTGACGTCTGGAGTGTCATTATTCAGAAAATAATCTTTCAAGTCATTTTTTATTTTGTCTTTATTTTTGGGTCAGCAAGTAGATAGTTGTTTATTTTCCAAGTAAATTCTGAGTAGGGGACATTTAGTTCTCTAATAGATGTTATGAGAGGAGCATGATCTGACCAAATAATGTGTCCAATTTTAGATTCTTGTATTATTTGAAGAGAGTTATTATCTGTAATGCAATAATCTATTCTAGTGTATATATCAAATACCGTAGAATAGTACGTATAATCCTTTTCATTGGCATTTAAACACCTCCAGGCGTCATATAGATTATTATCATTTAACCAAGGTTTCAGTGTAGGGAAAGGCCTCCTGGCTCTATTGGTTGTATCTAAAGATGGATCTGATATTAGATTTAGATCTCCAAATATGAACAGATAGCCTTGTTTCATTTTTTGTATTTTTTTTACTGTTTTATTCAAAAATCTTATTTGTCCACTGTTGGGACTGTATAAATTACATATAGAATATAATATGTTATTTATCTTACAGATAAGAACAAGGAACCTCCCCCTTTTGTCTGATAATACTTATATTTGTTCAAAAGCAACTGTATTTCTGATTGCTATACTAACACCAGCTTTTTTCTTGTTTGTACAAGAGTGATATATATGAGGATAGTTTTTATGTTTAACTCTTGTTGGGTCTTCCTGAACAAGATGAGTCTCTTGTATGCAGATGATGCCTGAATTATTAGATTTTGCTTCTTTCCATAGAGATAGTCTCTTGAAGGGATGGTTTAAACCTTTCACGTTCAATGAGAGTATCTTAGTCATTATATGACGTGTAATTATGCTCACTGACATTCTTGGAGCGCTGCGGCCTTCTCTGTGTTCACGGCAAGCTAGTGACGTCACAACTAGTATCACTGGCCTGGGCGGGGCTAAGCTCTGTTTACTTGAATGGAGCTTAGCCCCACCCAGGCCAGTGATACTAGTTGTGACGTCACTGGCCTGCGGTAAACACAGAGAAGGCCGCGGCGCTCCTGTGCGCCGCTGCCTTCTCAAACAGCTGATCGGTGGGGGTCCCGGGTGTCGGACTGCCGCCGATCAGAGGCTGATGATCTATCCAGAGGATAGATCATCAGTTTTAAAGAGCTGCAGAACCCCTTTAAGGTTCTGGTAGATAGCCTAATTTTCTGGCGGTTGTCATAACTTCTTTTATGTGAAAAAATGAATACGTGCTAGGACATCTCTTGGTCTTGATTCTGGTATGGATTTTGGTTTAGGCAATCTGTGTGCCCTGTCAACTGTCAAATCTAGGATAGTTGCATCTGGAATTAAGGTTTGCATAACTTTCTGAATATATTTGGAAAGTTCGCTTGGAGGAATAGATTCTGCTATACCTCTAAATTTATTATTGTTTATTCTTGATCTGTCTTCCATATCTGCCATTTTAGCTTTTATGGCGCTTATATCATCATCAAGAGAGTTGTGTGCATCCACTAATGAATTATGTGCACCTGCATATTCGGCCATTTTATTTTCTATGTGGCCCACTCTGTCACCTAAATCATCAATATTGGTTGAGAGAGAGTTACATATTTTAGCAATATCTGTTTTTATAGATGAGTTTACTACAAGAAGCATGTCTTTCATTAGGTTGACAGTATTGATGAGCAAGCACTAAAATGCTCGGGTGCTCGTTATTCGAGTCGAATTTTTCCGGATGCTCGGGTGCTCGTTTCGAATAACGAACCCCATTGAAGTCAATGGGAGACTCGAGCATTTTTTGCAGGGGACCAATGCTCTGCACAGGGAAGGTTGCGTGAAAACCTGGAAACCTCAGAAAATGATGGAAACACCACGGAAATGGACAGGAAACAGCAGGGGCAGCATGCATGGATGCCTCTGAGGCTGCCTAATCGTACCATTACGCCAAATTCTGGGCAACAGCCTGGTGGTGACCCTCAAGACAATTGTGCTGACCCAGACCAAGATAGGCAAGGCACATGCCCATCACATGTTAGTAAAGCAACCAACTAGGTGCAACGAAGGTCCATCACCGCCTGCACGTGACACCACTGCCCATGCTGGCACTGCTGTCCTATCCCCCGCCCCAGGACGCAGGCATAAGCCTGACACAGCATACGGTGACACCACCAAGTGACCAAGCTAGATAAGGTAGCAGGTGAGCCACCCAAAAATTTAGCCTGACACAGCATGGCGGTGACACCACCAAGTGACCAAGTTAGATGAGGTAGCAGGTGAAGCACATAAAATTTTACCCTGACACAGCATGGCGGTGACAACAGAGTGACCAAGTGAGACTGAGGTAGCAGGTGAACCACATAAAATTTTACCCTGACAAAGCATGGCGGTGAACCCAGAGTGACCAAGTTAGATGAGGTAGCAGGTGAAGCACATAAAATTTTACCCTGACACAGCATGGCGGTGACAACAGAGTGACCAAGTGAAACTGAGGGAGCAGATGAATCACCCAAAAATGTACCCTGACACAGCATGGCGCTGAACCCAGAGTGACTAAGTTAGACTGAGGTAGCAGGTGAACCACATAAAAATTTTACCCTGACACAGCATGGCGGTGACAACAGAGTGACCAATTTAGACTGAGGTAGCAGGTGAACCACATAAAATTTTACCCTGACACAGCATGGCGGTGAACCCAGAGTGACCAAGTTAGACTGAGGCAGCAGGTGAACTACATAAATTTTACCCTGACACAGCATGGTGGTGACAACAGAGTGACCAAGTTAGACTGAGGTAGCAGGTGAACCACATAAAATTTTACCCTGACACAGCATGGCGGTGACAACAGAGTGACAAAGTTACACTGAGGTAGCAGGTGAACCACCCAAAAATTTTACCCTGACACAGCATGGCGGTGAACCCAGAGTGACCAAGTTAGACTGAGGTAGCAGGTGAACCACATAAAATTTTACCCTGACACAGCATGGCGGTGACAACAGAGTGACCAAGTTAGACTGAGGTAGCAGGTGAACCATATAAAATTTTACCCTGACACAGCATGGTGGTGAACCCAGAGTGACCAAGTTAGACTGAGGCAGCAGGTGAACGACATAAAATTTTACCCTGACACAGCATGGCGGTGACAATAGAGTGACCAAGTTAGACTGAGGTAGCAGGTGAAGCACATAAAATTTTACCCTGACACAGCATGGCGGTGACAACAGAGTGACCAAGTTAGACTGAGGTAGCAGGTGAACCACATATAAATTTACCCTGACACAGCATGGCGGTGACAACAGAGTGACCAAGTTAGACTGAAGTAGCAGGTGAACCATATAAAATTTTACCCTGACACAGCATGGCGGTGACAACAGAGTGACCAAGTTAGACTGAGGTAGCATGTAAACCAACCAAAAATTTATCCTGACACAGCATGGTGGTGAACCCAGAGTGACCAAGTTAGACTGAGGTAGCAGGTGAACCACATAAAAATTTACCCTGACACAGCATGGCGGTGACAGAGTGACCAAGTTAGACTGAGGTAGCAGGTGAACCACCCAAAAATGTAGCCTGACACAGCATGGCGGTGACACCACCAGTGCCTTGGTCAGACTGAGATTGCAGTCAAATGGTGGACCTCCCTAAACATTGTTTGAAAAGAGAGCCAGTTGCCCCTCTGAAAAATTGCCTGTTGGCTCAGTGTTTGTGTAAGAAGAGAAGGAGGAGGCGGAGAGGAGAGGAAAAATCTTCATGTTGAGCTGCTTTCCCCCGGTGGAGATTTAAATTCCGGTGAAATCCAGGCTTTATTCATTTTAATAAGCGTCAGCCTGTCAGCGCTGTCAGTTGACAGGCATGTACGCTTATCAGTGATGATGCCACCAGCTGCACTGAAGACCCGCTCTGACAACACGCTAGCAGCAGGGCAGGCCAGCACCTCCAAGGCGTACAGCGCCAGTTCAGGCCATGTGTCCAGCTTTGCAACCCAGTAGTTGCATGGAGCAGAGTGATCACGCAGGACGTTGGTATGGTCAGCTAGGTACTCCCTCACTATCTTTCTGAACAGCTCCCCCCTACTCTGCCTAGACTAGGGACGGGTGACATAGTCTTGCTGGGGTGACATAAAACTGGCAAAGGCCTTGGAGAGTGTTCCCCTGCCAGCCTCTGACTTCATGCTGAGCAGTGAGTTTTTCAGCAGACAAAGCAGCGAGATGGTGACGCTGATAATGGCGGCATCGTCGCTAACCATCTGTGTTGATTCCTCAAAGTTGCTTAACACCTGACAGATATCAGACATCCACGTCCACTCCACATTGTAGACTTGAGGAAGCTGACTAACCTGACTACCAGTTCTCGTGGAAGTTGTCACCTGGCAGTCTACAAACGCTCTGCGGTGCTGGTAAACCCTGGCTAACATGTGTAATGTGTAATTCCATTGCGTGGGCATGGCGCAAAACAGTCGGTGAGCTGGCAGTTGTAAGCGCCGTTGCACTGCCCTGAGAGTGGCAGCATCTGTGGTTGACTTGCGGAAATGCGCACAGATGCGTCGCACCTTGGTGAGCAAATCAGACAATTTGGGGTAGGTCTTGAGGAACCGCTGAACCACAAGATTGAACACGTGGGCACATGTGTGAGTCTGCCGAGTTGCAGAGCCGCCACCAGGTTACGCCCGTTGTCACACACAACCATACCTGGTTTGAGGTTCAGCGGCGCCAGCCAAAGATTGGTCTGCGCCGTGATGCCCTGTAACAGCTCTTGGGCGGTGTGCCTCTTGTCACCTAAGCTCAGCAGTTTCAGCACCGGCTGTTGGCGCTTACCCACGGCAGTGCTGCTTCGCCTAGAGCTACCGACTAAAGGTGCCGTGCTCACAGATGGTAATTGAGAGTAGGAGGAGGAGGGGTTGGAGGAAGAGGCATAATAAGTCTGAGAAACCATGACCGAGGTAGGCCCCGCAATCCTCGGTGTGGGCAGCACATGAGCGGCCCCAGGGTCAGACTTGGTCCCAGCCTCCACCAAGTTAACCCAGTGTGCCGTCAGGGAGATATAGTTTCCCTGCCCACCAGCACTTGTCCACGTGTCCGTGGTTAGGTGAACCTTCTCAGCAACCGCGTTGGTCAGGGCACGGATGATGTTCTCTGATACGTGCTGGTGTAGGGCTGGGACGGCACATCGGGAAAAATAGTGGCGGCTGGGGATCAAGTACCGAGGGACAGCCACCGCCATCAGGTTGCGGAAAGCCTCAGTCTCTACCAGCCTATAGGGCAGCATCTCCAGCCTTAGCAGTTTGGAGATGTGGACATTTTGGGCTTGTGCATGTGGGTGGAATTGTATTTGTGCTTGCGCTCAAATGTCTGATGTAGAGACAGCTGAACACTGCGCTGGGACACATTGGTGTAGGATGTGGAGGAATGTGGAGGTGAAGGGGTGGTTGTAGGGCGGTCGGCGCTCGTGCCTGGGTCCTGGGCGGGGGGTTGACTCGCAGAGCCAGCATGTGACACAGGGGAAGGAGCAGTGGTGTGATCTGCAGGAGATGAATGGTCTTGGTTCCACTGAGTCGGGTGTTTAGCACTCATATGCCTGTGCATGCTGGTAGTGGTTAGGTTGGTAGTGGTGGCTCCCCTGCTGATTCTGGTGTGGCACAGGTTGCACACCACAGTCCGTCGGTCATCCTCACTTTCTTTAAAGAACCTCCAGACTTGCAAACATCTATGCCTCGGCACGGGAGCTTCACTCCGTGAAACAGTTGCTGATCTACTTGCTCTGGCCCTGCTTTTCCCTCTGGTCACCCCACTGCCTCTTCCAAACTGTTCTGGTGCTGCACTTGCCTCCCCCACAGAAGCACTGTCTTGAGTTGGATTACCAACCCAGCTCGGGTCAGTCACCTCATCATCCACCAGCTCTTCCTCCGATTCCTCACTCTGCTCCCCCCTCGGACTTACTGCCCTGACAACGTCACTGTCTGACAACCGTGTCTCATCATCATCATCATTATCATCCGACACCTCTTCATACACTACTTGCACTAAGTCCACACTCTTATCACCCACAGACTGTGAAAGTTCTAAATTTTGGGTAGGACAGAGCAACTGTTCAGGTTGCTGTTGAGCAGTGGTTTGTGTCTCTTGGTAGGGTCCTGAAAAGAGTTCCTGTGAGTATGCCGGATCTGAATCCATATTTTCCATGGGGGGGCAGGCTGGGGGGAAGGAGGTTGAGCTGGAGGAGCCAGAGGTCTACTCCCTTGGCTAGCGTGGGTGGACTGCGTGGAAGACTGGATGGTGGATAAATTACTGGACACATAATCCGCTATCCACGTCATCACCTGTTCGCACTGTTGTGGTTGCAATAGTGGTGTACCACATGACCCTGTAAGTTGCAAGATGAAGCAAGGGAGCGAAACTCTGCTTCGTTCCACTGCTCGCTCATCAGTAGGTACTGTGTCACCCTGCCCAGGACCACGGCCTCTGCCCCTTACATCACTTGGACGCCCACGTCCTCGACTCTTACCCCTGGTTTTCACCATTTTGTATATTCACTAAACTGTAGAATTTATATCTGAGGCCAAAACCGTATTCAGTAGACAGTAGAATTACTATCTGAGGCAAAAAAACTTATTCTCTAGACTCCGGCTACTGTACCGCACACCACTCAATTTTTCACTGGACTGTAGTATATATAACTGAGAGAAAAAATGTATTTTCTAGACTGCGGCTACTGTAGCGCACACAACAGAATTTTTCACTGCAATGTAGTATATATAACTCAGAGAAAAAACATAGTCTTTAGACTGCGGCTACTGTACCGCATACGACAGAATTTTTCACTGCACTGTAGTATATATAACTGAGAGAAAGAAGGTAGTCTTTAGACTCCGGCTACTGTACCGCACACGACAGAATTTTTCACTGCACTGTAGTATATATAACTGAGAGAAAAAACGTATTTTCTAGACTCCCGCTACTGTACCGCACACTACAGTATTGTTCACTGCACCGTAGTATATATAACTGAGAGAAAAAACGTAGTCTTTAGACTGCGGCTGTTGTACCGCACACCACTCAATTTTTCACTGCACTGTAGTATATAGAACTGAGAGAAAAAACGTATTTTCTAGACTCCGGCTACTGTATCGCACACGACATAATTTTTCACTGCACTGTAGTATATATAACTGAGAGAAAAAAACGTGGTCTTTAGACTGCGGCTATTCTACCGCACACGACAGAATTTTACACTGCACTGTAGTATATATAACTGAGAGAAAAAACGTAGTCTTTAGACTGTGGCTACTGTACCGCAAACAACAGAATTTTTCACTGCACTGTAGTATATATAACTGAGAGAAAGAACGTAGTCTTTAGACTCTGGCTACTAGACCGCACACGACAGAATTTTTCTCTGCACTGTAGTATATATAACTTAGAGAAAAAACGTAGTCTTTAGACTGCGTCTACTGTACCGCACACGACAGAATTTTTCACTGCAATGTAGTATATATAACTGAGAGAAAGAACGTAGTCTTTAGACTGCAGCTATTGTACCTCACACGACAGAATTTTACACTGCACTTTAGTATATATAACTGAAAGAAAGAATGTAGTCTTTAGACTCCGGCTACTGTACCGCACACGACAGAATTTTTCACTGCACTGTAGTATATATAACTGAGAGAAAGAACGTAGTCTTTAGACTGCAGCTATTGTACCACACACCACTCAATTTTTCACTGGACTGTAATATATATAACTGAGAGAAAAAAACTTATTTTATAGACTCCGGCTACTGTACCGCACACGACAGAATTGTTTACTGCACTGTAGTATATATGACTGAGAGAAAGAACGTAGTCTTTAGACTCCGGCTACTGTACCGCACACAATAGAATTTTTCACTGCACTGTAGTGTATATAACTGAGAGAAAGAACGTAGTCTATAGACTGCGGCTACTGTACCGCACATGACAGAATTTTTCACTGCACTGTAGTATATATAACTGAGAGAAATAACGTACTCTTTAGACTCCGTTTACTTTATCGCACACGATAGAATTTTTCACTGCACTGTAGTACATATAACTGAGAGAAAGAACGTAGTCTTCAGACTCCGGCTACTAGACAGCATACGACAGAA